>JAXGGA010010075.1:0-48595 GCA_038373865.1 Uloborus plumipes | reverse complement strand
ATTTAAAGCTGCATGATATTAAATATACTTTTTCTTCATTTTCCGCAAAAGCACTTTTAATATTAACTCGATTTTGTTTTCTTTTTTATAACTTGAAACTATGTTTCGCAGAAAATGCAACTTTTTCTTCCTTTTTTTATGGATTCTGTTCATTTCTTTTAAAACAGACAAATGCGAGTACATAATTTATTGAGTTCTGAAATTATTCCGTGATGAAAGTTAACTAATGTATAATAATTTTTTGCATAAAATACGACATCAAATATTCATATTTTTTGGCGGATTTATCAATGAAATTGGTTTTTATAACAGTCTGTGGAACAATCGTTGTTGTTTAACTGTTGATTGCGTTTTATTTTCAATCATTGACGCGTTCGAGATTTTTCAACTACTATTAAATGAAGCAAGATGTAATTGCAAATCTGCATTTACAAATCAACAAATTAATGTAGAGAAAATGTATTGGAATATGAAAGCTCTCTCAGAAAAATTTCTCCCATCCCCTTTCTTTCTTTATTTATTTTAAGGTAAAGACAGTTCAACAAGTTATCACCAATATAATGGTTGCATTGAATTTGCTACTAGATTTAACCAATTTCTTGTTGAAACTTGCAGAGCAAGTTAGAAAGTTTATGTTTTCATTAAAATTCTTCAGTCAGATTTTATGCAATAATAAATATCAGACGTTTTTTCTGTTTTTTTCAGGTTCGCTGTTAGGAAAAAATGAAAGAGTATTTTCTAACATGAACCTCTCAAAATTGTCACCAACAATCCGTGTCAAAAAATGTCAAACCAGTTATCAGTAATGATGGAACAATGTGAAAAAAAATGTATGGATTGCCATGGATACCAATGCGTAAAATTGTTATCCACCAATTATAGTGAGATATACATTAAACACGTTTATTTATTTATTTGTTTTAGCACGAAAAATCTGAACAGAAGTAAGTTAGATTGTTTATTTGTGTTTTCCTTCCTGCTCCCAATTAATGTTAATTTTACCCCCTACGCTTTACATTCACGTCACATTGGCTTTACAAGCCATTTTTACAAGATTAACAGTAAAACAAACAAGTTTACAAGATTAACAAAATTGAAAAAAATTGTTAAAAAAAACTTGGGCATAAATGGGTTAACTTTCATACTTACGTTAAGTAGAATCAACTCTTCATCTACGCATTGTAAGAGAGAGTAAACTTTCTTTATAATATTTTTTATTGTAAATGACTTCAGTTTTTGGCTTATTGATCAAGTATGAACATACTTTTAGTTAAAGCGGGACAAATCTATGGTATTCAGGCCGGTGGATAGCAATGTATAAAATTAATTTAGAAAGCGTATGCTAAACATGTCATTTGCTGTACGAAATGTTCAACAGAAGAAATCTACTTGTGCTTTTTTTCTTGCTCTTATTAAATGTTCCTCTTTCCCGATACGCTTAACGTTCACGTTACATCGGTTTTCCCAGCAATCTTCGTAAGACGAATGGTAAAACAAGATGTGCGGCGCGTATACACTAGGTGGCCAAAAGTATCCGGACACTTTCGAAAATTCACATTTTTACATATAGCTCGAGAAATAAGTGATAAATAGCTCTTTAACTTTAGTCATACAAAATATAGGCTTCTCCGAACATTTCCAAGTTGAAATTAAATTACCCTTGCATTTGGGGGACGACAAGAAGGTGGGTTGAAAGAAAAACCGCTTTTTGACCATAACTCTTCGAAAATAGCTCGGAATAAGCTATAAATTTCAGTAATTAATTAGCATACTATGTATAACTACTGTACAAATTTTTATGAACGTACCACTTATACTTCCGAAGATATGAAACATTTTTTAAAAAACGGCAATTTTATTTGAAGGGCTTTTGCTCATAACACGCAGAGTTTTTGATCAAACCTTATCAAAACTTTAGGAAAAATGACAAAATACAAGAAAAAGAACATACTAAAGCGGTAAATAAAAATATTAAAAATCCGATGAGATATGAACGTAAAAAGGAAATAATTTTTCACGGCGCATGCGCGAACGACAGAAATTTATAACTACAAAAATATTGTAGCCTGGTTTATACTGCATCTTATAAAAAAATTCCAGTTGAATATCGTAAAAATTGAAAAAGATATCAGCGATCTAGTGAGCTATAATTCATTCATTCGCAGACAATACATAAATGGCAAGGTGTTCTCCACAAATAGTGTGGTGACAATTGATCATTTTCTTCAATGTTAAATTGTATACAATTTGAAAATTTATATTCGGCATAGAAGTCACGTTTCGCCTTTTCGGCCAAAAAGACCGAATACGTAGGTGGCCAAAAGTATCCGGACACCCCCTGCAACGTTGGTTTTGAACGATGACGCAATAACCTTTAATTTAAAAATAGCTCTTTGTGGACAGACCCTCACTTTTTATGTATTGTCTGAGAATGAATGAAATACAGCTCACTAGATCGCTGATATCTTTTTCAATTTTCATGATATTCAACTGGAACTTTTTTTATATGATGCAGTATAAATCAGGGTACAATATTTTTGTAGTTATAAATTTCTGTATTTCGCGCGTGCGCCGTGAAAAAATATTTCCTTTTAACGTTCATATCTCATCAGATTTTTAATATTTTTATTTACCGCTTTAGTATGTTCTTTCTCTTGTATTTCGTCATTGTTCCTAAAGTTTTGATAAGGTTTGATCAAAAACTCTGCGTGTTATGAGCAAAAGCCCTTCAAATAAAATTGCCATTTTTTAAAAAATGTTTCATATCTTCGGAAGTATAAGTGGTACGTTCATAAAAATTTGTACAGTAGTTATACATAGTATGCTAATTGATTACTGAAATTTATAGCTTATTCCGAGCTATTTTCGAAGAGTTATGGTCAAAAAGCGGTTTTTCTTTCAACCCCCTTCTTGTCGTCCCCCAAATGCAAGGGTAATTTAATTTCAACTTGGAAATGTTCGGAGAAGCCTATATTTTGTATGACTAAAGTTAAAGAGCTATTGATCACTTACTTCTCGAGCTATATGTAAAAATGTGAATTTTCGAAAGTGTCCGGATACTTTTGGCCATCTAGTGTATGTTTTCGCGAAGCTAAGTTTTTGTCAAAATGTCCATACGTTTCGACAAAAACTACCAAGAAGTATAATGTTCGGTATTAAAAAAGTGAGCTTTACATTGATTTCTTTATTTACGTTAAGCGTAATTAACTCTACTTCAATATAGTCGAAAGAAGTAAACTGGTTGCGTATTATATTTTTGATTACAAATGTCTGTTTAGTTTTTAGTTTTTTGACATTTGATCAAGCACGAATGTAATTTTAAATACACATCATGAGTTGTGAAGATAATCAAAACATTTACTGAACAAATAAATTATCTCAGAGCTTAAAACAATTGATTCGTAGGGTTTTAAAGCAGCTTAAAAAGTAAATCTTTGCGATATTCTAAAAACAAATTTTAATAAGTCTTCAAATTTTTCAAAGCTTTCCTTAGTTTTTTTGAAAATAACTACAAAGATTTTCCAAGTACAGGCGTTGAAATTTGCACACAGGGTTTGTTTTAATTTTTTTTAATTTTATTTTATTTTTATTTTATTATTATTTTTTTTTTAAATTATGATTTGCATTCCATTCATCAAAATTCTAAGCAAACGTGTGTATTTTACCGGAAAGTAAAATTATAGCATTCCTACATAGTTGTCATTTTTCTGTGTAATATTAATGTGTTTTTTACGTCATGTCTTTTTAGTCTTTTTGTGATGTTACAAAAGCGCTAAAAGATTTTTAATCAAATAAGCGATAAATATTTAAAACAGATAAAGTTTTGAATCATTTTCAAAGCAAACAACAATTAAAAGTTAATTGCTTAGTGGTTTTTACTGCCGTTATATTGGTAATTGATGCCAGTTTGAATGCACATAAATAATTCATCGTTCACAGAAGCATATATAAACATAAAGACCTGCAATTCAACTTTAAGAATGTTAATATTGAATGAGCTGCATCTTGTTAATTTGAGTAGTTGTGGTCTATACAAAAATTTATGTTGCTTTGAAATATTGTATTTGATTCTTTTTTTTTCTTTTTTCTTTTTAGAATACAAAAAAAATACTCAAGGCTTTTGTGAGCATGTAGATTTATTTTAAAAGAAAACATGAAGAAAGAAAGAAAGAAATACTTATCAACTGATTTATTTCTAAGAAAGAGTAAGATCTGGAAAATTAACTAAAAAAATATGTTTTTGCAAGTCATCATTATCAGTAAACTGCTCTCTCAGAAATATAACACTCATATTCAAGGACTTTTAAACAAATTTCGTCGGTTGCAACGAAATTTGTTGTTGATTCTTTCCCCGCAGAGTCAGCAACTCATGCTCAAATCTAATGAAATGTCGGTCAAGTTGACCAAACGTTTACCTGGAGCATTCTTCATGAATCAATTTTGTCAAATACCGACTGAAATTTCTTTTTAGATTTGAGCATGTGTTTCTACGTGTGTGTTCAAAAAAAAATTTTACTTCTAAAAATAATTATTTCAATCTCTACCAGTATCAAAGAAATCACACTAGATCTAAGTCCTGGATGCACCCCGTGATATGGCACTTCTTTACTTTTTTAAAAATCAACTCATGAATTAATATCAGTAATGGTTGTTTGAAAGCTAAAAAATTGTTATAGAGTCAAGGGATGATTTTTTTTAATCAACACATTGACTAAGTTGGGTGTTCTAAATAAGATCAATAAGGCATTGCCTCATTTTTTGATATAGCATTACAAAAAACCATAGTCATCAAAGAGCATAACTGATGATAAAGCATTATAAAAAAAGGTTTTAACCACTTGGCGACAGTGTAGCAAAAGTTAGCAATAAAGGGTGTTGTCAAATTGCCTGTTCTTATTTTATACTAAGTTTTGTTTCTATCACGGTTCACTGTTGTCCCCGACACCGTAAAAAAACTTTTTTATTGTTCTTGAAGCGTAATTTATGTAGTTGATGAATTCAAGTAGAAAAATAAAAAATGTCACTGTGAACCGCTATTTTTTTCCTGCAATTTGTTAACCTAGGAAAGTAGATTGTAGCCCAATATGGCCGTAGTTCACTTAATAAGGACACCGGATCATCGAGTACAGGATAAAATCCTGTGCAACATATGTTGGACGTATTTGCACCAGCTATGAGCAAAAGTGAATAAAGAAGAGAAAATAGAGTGAATTAACAGTGCCCTACATGTGACAATTGATTTTTCTCCTTTTCATTGCAGAAAACATAACTTTTTTATAGTGTTTTTTAGTTTAATCCAATGTGGTTTAATATGTTTTTATATTGCCACTAAAGAATTTTTCAATTATTTTTTTTATTTGGTGGTACTTTTGGCTTTTTTTTTTTTTTTTTTGACTTCAACCCTGCGTAATCTAACCCTTGACCGGAGTTGGCTTCATTACGCATACGTGCTCCTAATAAGGCCCAATCGCTTTTTTTTTTTTTTGTTAAAGCTGCTAACAAACATAACTGAATCGGTGAGTGCAAAAACAACATCAGTCACAAAAATTCGAAAATTCGATTTTTGTGGAAACAAGTTGTGGGATGCAAGATGCGTGTTAAGGTCAAAAATCACGTCAGTCAGGTTACTAATTCGAAAGATACGGGGCTATTATTTGAACGTTGACCGTAGAAACAATGCTAGAGTTAAGACGTTTTTTCTCTCTCCTGAACAATTTGAAGTTCTGGACTGACGTTGTTTATGCACTCACCGATTCAATTGAAGCTTGAATTTTCCCTATTATTTTGTTCTCGGGCTAATTGAATCATAAACGAGTGAGATACTAGGTCATGAACCTTAGGGTGGAGCATGACCTTATTCTAATCCATTTATCTCTCCAGAATAATTTAATTTCTGTGGGATGAACTGAAAAACTAGTAAAGAATACCCCTCATTTCGCGTTGTTTTACAGGAATCTCATTTGGAATTCCTCCTAAACGATAGCTCGGAAGCTGCGGAAAACGTCCGAGCGAACGCTTCCGTTGCAACAACGGCAGACAGATTCCAGGCAAGTCACCATCAGTTACACGCGTTGACGTTATCACGTGCGACCTCCGGCCCGTGTTTCCGAATCCCCGAGCATCAACTGTCACCCCCCGTGGAGAACAATGAGCTACACGGACGGCTCCACTCGATATATTAACACTTTGACCTCCCCCTCCATGCGCACTCATTTTTATATCGCGCTCTCCTTTTTTTTATTCCCTGTAGGCGAGAGAGGCGATTTTTTTGACATGGAAGCTGTCGCTGGGTGATATTAAATCCTTTCGGATGCATATCATCCTCAGCTTGATTCATGTTTGCACTGTGCTTGGAGATATATCTGAGCTTTACCACGTGAAGGAGGATCGTGAAAATGGATCTACACTGTAAAAAATTAATGTTGTTTTTACAGTGTAATATAGCTCATTTTAAAGTGTTAAATTGTAAAAATTGCTAATTTTACAGTAATAAACTATAATTGCTAAATTAACAGTTTATTACCGTGCATTTACAGTTTTAAACTGAAACCTCTGCTGCCAGTATTACATTATTATTTTTTAATTTTAAAATTTTGTGATTTTTTTTTTTTTTTTGAAAAATTATTATTTTGCAAACCAAATAAAGTACATACAATTACGTTCAGGGGTGCCCACAGGGGGGAGGGGATTATGGCGCGAGTTGCGCCATCAAAATTTTTGGGGGGGATTTTTTAAAACTAATTTATTTGTTTATTTAAATTTATTAATCTATTTTTTAATTTAAATAACTTACTGATTTTTTTCAAATAAAAATTATTTATTAATTTATTTTCTCAATTTAAATTATTTCTTTAATTTATTTATTATTATTTTTTATTTATTTTTTTACTTTTTGTGTGCGAGTGTGTGCGCTTGGAATATCTGGAAGGGAGAAAAAGCGATTCTATTCTGCGCATAAGTAGAACTTTAATTTTGGGGGGGGGGGGGCATTTGCGCCATTGAGCTTGGGGGGGGGATGGGCACCCCTGATTACGTTTGAAATGAGGTATTACAAAACTCTGTAGCTCCCGCAGACCATTAATTATGACACTTGAAAGCACTGTTGCTAAGTTTAAAAATAAGTGCTTTTTAGCGATTTTTAAAAATTAGTTACTCATCAATTAGGAATGACAGACTGATAAAAAATAACATATAAACTAAAGATGCTAAAGAGTAAGATTTCTGAAAATTTCTTGAAAATCTGAGATGACCATGTTGAGTGCCTTGCTGATTTCACGTGGAATATCCCATACACGTCCATCAAATTCTTGTGCAATAGTTATTCTCAAAGTCATTGATATCCAGAAGCCATAGTTTGTCTTCCTTTCTAACCTGAGATCGACAAAATTGTAAATCTTACAGCCAAGCATATTTTAGCAGTTAGAAAATTTATTTATCTGAGTTTATATACAGTAATTCAGCGTTACACTAGTTACAGCTTCTAGACGGTTCTTGTTCAGAAAAGACTAGTCAAGGCATTTTTATTCGTTCGTCAAATCTGAAGCCGAATATTGGTCGGATATAGCTATTCCGTAACCTTTTTTATAACGATTAAATGTTGTCAAGCTGTTACAAACTTCCAAAACTAACTTATTAGTTACTAACATTAGAAATTGCATATATATTGGAATAAGTTGAATAAATCTGGACGCCTTTTTTCGTTACTTATTAATGCTACTAATACAAGCTTTCGCAACTGTTACCCCAATTGCGCATTTTATGCGCTTCTCAATATGACAACTTTAACTGAAGTTTGAGAAAATGTGAGTTTTAAGTCATTTAAATCGAGTCTTTCCGGGACTATATTAGCATTCATGAGCAGATTCATCCTCAAGTTGAGGGAAATCGAATACAATCTGCATTAAGCATCCTCTCTTAGTTCCCAGCAACCGCTACAACTAATGCCTTCATTTATTAAAATGCACCGAGACGAGCGCAGCAAAAATGCAACAAATGTTCAGCAAAGCTGTCATTTGCGAGACTGACCACCCCGCGTCGAGAGGCGCTACTGTCTCTAATCCTTAATGCAGTTATCCTTTTCGCTGCTTTCAATAATATCAAGAGATATCTATCTCCAACGTGGTTCCGCCTTCTTGCAACTTGTCATGGAAGTCACGTGCCGCTAGGTGGCAGCAGCCTCTCCTAGAGCCGAGATACAGTGTCGGCACTTTAATTAAGACATTGACTGAAGCCCGTGCTAACTAGGAAACGCAAGGGGGCTGATAGGGGGGACACACAGGGGTGTTATCTCGCTTCATAAGTGGGGCGGGCTTACCCCATCTGCGAGATGACAGCATTTCAACGTGGGTAGCCCTGAAGTCATAAAATATTCATTACTTAGATTTGCTGATGGGTTGATTGTGTTTGAGTAACCGCTGGATGGTTATTAGGCGCTTCACTTGTCACAAATATGATTTGGCCATCCCTGGCGCGTATTATGGAGGCGTATTTGTTTAAAACAGAACCCCGCAAAAGTGGGTGGCCCCCAACGAAAGGTTGATACGTTTTTGTTTTTGCTCCCTCCATTTAGTTTCGCACTCAGTTGCGAAGGTCCTGCCGGGCTCGTTAGGTGCTAAGTGAACACCGAATGTTTATTGAACTGCTAGACATCGCGGGTTTGTTCATTTCCAAACTTAATTTTTATCGTGATTTGGAACGCAGGACTTTTAATAAACAACTATCTTCCTCTCTTGTGGTTAATGCAAAATTTAGAAAGTTTTGAAAAGGTGTATTAGGATATTGCTTCGAGAAAGATGTACACCATGGGCGCCTATAAAGGGGTCGAGATGGGCTTGAGACCCCTCTCTAGATATTAGCATTGACAATTTTTAAGATTTATTGTGTGCATAAATGTCAAAACATTTCACAAAAGCCATTTGAACAATGGTTGTTAAAAACTCCTTTACTAAAAACTTACATATCCCCGACACATTTGGGTTGGAAACATAATGTTCTTAACTGCCACTCATTGTTGTAAAACATGTCCAACATTATAATAAGGGCAACAGTGCTTCAAAATCCACATCCCACAACCAGGGGGGCCCACAGGGGGGGGGGGATTATGGCGCAAGTTGCGCCATCAAAATTTTTGGGGGGATTTTGTGGAACTAATTGTTTATTTATTTAAATTAATTATTAATTTACTTTTTTAGTTTAAATTATTTGTGGTTTTTTCAGTAGAAATTATTTATTAATTTACTTTTTTAATTTAAATTATTTCTTCTTCTTCTTATTATTATTATTATTATTATTATTTTGTGTGTGTGTGTGTGCTTGGAATGTCTGGAAAAAAGGGAAAAGAAGCGATGCTATTCTGCGCGTGATTCGAACTTCTAAAAGATAAAGGTAAGATAAAAATAAAAATAATAAAAAGCATTTTCAAAGAAAAAGTGTTTAATATGTTGAAAAAAGGGTTAAATGGGGGTGAAAGGGGGGAGTTGGGGTGGGGGGGGGATTTGCGCCATTGAGTTTGAGGGGGATGGGCACCCCTGATGACAACAGAAAAATCTTCATCGGAATCAGATAAGATGGAAGTTACAAGAAAGAAGTTGAAAGTGTGTGTGTGTTGGGTGGGGGGGGGGGGGGTGCTTTAATTTAAGTGTTCAAAATTAAAAAAAGTCTTAGCTCCCCTCTGACATTATACATATGAGCACCTATGGTGCTGTGCACACATTATACCCTAACAATTTTTGAGCGAAATTAACGACATTTTTGGATTAGTTTTCTACGCATAAAATTTTAAATACAATAAACCACGTTGAGAAAACTTTTAGTTTTGATAAAATAGATAGGAATAAATGTGACTTTTTACTAAAAAGTAGTTTAATGCACACCAGAGTTTTCGAGAGTGTGCACAAAAATGTGGAATGAAAGAATATCCCTAAGAATTCCTCTGGTCGAATCAAAGTGAGGAAGTCAATCGAATTTGTGCATAAGAATGTCATGACAATTTATGCAAACTGGCAGAGAAGTTCGTAAAGTTTGAACTACTGAGAAATGTCTTTGTTGAAGAATTTTAAACTCCTGCTCTAAGTGAAAAGAGCGAAAACAAGAAAACTCGGAATAGCTAAAGAGTGATCATGTCAGCACTTACGTTATTAATCGTAACGTGAGAAAAAGAAATAAATTTGCAACTTCTTTAGATTTCGTTTATCAACTGTTCATTTATGTATAGAACAAGTATAAGGCTGTTAGCTAAATAGACCAAAAAATTTTTTAGTAACGCAAAGAACTCCTAAATTACGGAAACTTTGCAATAAGTTAATACCTTCCCAAGGAGCATCGGTGCGCAGTTTGGTTGGTAATCATAGATGTATACGTTTTTTTTAGAAAGCAAATGGAATATGACAATGATCAAGTCCAAAACTGCTTCAGATACGTTTGTTCCATGCTTTCATTTTTTGTTTAAATCTGGCTAAATTTCTATGAAGCTGTCGGATTCTTTTGTAAATGATCTGATACTTTGGTATTCCAGAATATAAATGCGCATATATAGTGAAAACAACTATAATTTTCCCCTGGGCAGAGGTCATCTCATGACGGTCTTTGCTTGCATAGGTAAATGTGTTGATATGCTAGATTGACGATAAAACTTTAAGCCAAGAATTCTGGGAGCACTTTTGATAGTCAGATTTCTCTGTCCAATTTCTATACTTCCACTGTTTTCCGTAAACATTACAGCGGCATTTGACAGAATAGTCTATTATCCGCTGTATTTTCCAAAAAAATATTACTCATTTCATTATTTTTACAAAATATAAAAGTAATCCAAAGAAATTTTTCTCTAGTGTAACCGTTTTTCATGTTTTAAATAAAAGTGAAAAAGTAATAAATTGATAAAATAAATAATAAATAAATAAATAATCCACTGATTGAAACACGTTGAAAAATAGTCCTTGTGCTTGGGAAAGATTTTGAGTTCTCAGAAATGAAACGTTTTATCAAGAATTTAAAAGCAGTAAGACACAAAGTCCGTGGCATAAACTATTCATGCCACTGACATACTAATTATTTCATAATTACTATCTATCATTTTACTGAATCCTAATCGTGCTCTTTTAAACTTACAGCAGCTATCGTATGCCGTTTCCAAAAAGTAAAAGCCGTTTACAAAAAGTAAACAAAAGTCTCATTTTTGTACCAATTTTTGGCTTTAACTGAAATAAAACTTAAAAATCACGGAATTCAAAAAGAAAGTTACAGCAACATTGCTTTAGAAGGGTATTTATTGGAAGGAAAGAGTGTTTGGAAACAATTATCGAAATTTTTTGGGAGAAGTTTTTTGCTGAGCTAACAAAGGAGCGAAAGAACGTACCAGAAAGAAGTCCAGAATTGCTCTCTGTACGATTGGAATTTCCGATGCTGGGTTAAATAAGAAAAGCTATCATAGCAAAGAATATAAAATCATCTCGAGGAAGGGGGCGAGAGGATAAAAAGAGGCGGAAAAAATCGGTCTGGAAGGGGGCAAAGTGTTTGCGACTGAATTGCAAAGAATATTGACCGGTGTGGTAAGGTGTGTGAGTGGAGAGTCGGGCCACCCTCCATAAATCATCACCAGTCGCATTCTATTGTTTTCCTTTCCTCTGCAGTGCCTCCCAGCTTGAAGGTTTGCGGCTTCTGGTACCCTTGGGTATTATGAACGTTTGTGGCTGCGTCTACCCAGTGCCTTGAGGCGCGATCCGCATGGAAGCAGCCGTTTATTTTGGTCACTTGTTTTTTTCCATTAAGTTAGGTCCGCTCGGCCAAGCAGCCTCCCAGCCTCCCGTTACCATGGAGACGCTCTCTCCTCTCAGTCGATGCCGAGGCAAAAGGGTTACCCTAGCGTTGGGAATATTTTGCCGACCCAGGGATTGCGCCCTTCCAACCAACTCATCCTCCGATCCACAAATAACATCATTTCCAATTCGCTTTTGTTCATGCCAGGAATGTAGCGTTGTCAGGACCGTGCGAGACAGAGAAGCTTATTTCCAGGAATAAAACGGGTTATTCCTTTTCTTGGATGCGCGTGCTGTGGACGTCAAGTGCACTTTCCAATGAAATGAGGTTTTGTAATCCATATACGAGGAATCTACAATCAACTTTGCATAAACTTGCTCGCAATCTTGCTTAGCGGCTTCCAACACGTCAGATGTAACTATTACCCAAATCTGAATAACAATGAGGGAAAGCTAGTTCAGAGGGTAAAAATGATAAGCTTGAGAAGATTTCCTCGAATTTGTTTTCTGGGCAAGAAGGTTTCGGAATTTTTTTCTTCAAATTTCGCATTCAACGTTTTCACTTTTTGAAGCGAAAATTCGGTTGGATCTGCTTGATGTTTTACTGAGCAGTTTTCATCTCAGCTTTTCAGTATAAAGCTCGACTACTGCTATCACTGAATTCCTGAAGCGAGAAACATATTTTACTGCACAAAATATAATAGATAAATGTGAATGCTGAATGACATGAGCAACATGACATGGCATGTCATATAAACATAAAATTGAATACGTTTTTAATTCAAATTTCTGTGATGATTCATGTAAGAATGGAAGTAAATGATTAGTAAACTTGTACGACATGTTGACTTGTCGAAGTGTTTTTCCGTTCTGAACACTCACAAAAACTTCAAAAGAAAAATGCATTTGATTAAGCTTGATCTCCAATCACGAAACATTCAAAAATAAAATTAAATAAATAAATAATGACGATGGTAAAGAATTCAGACAATATTTTTTGCTATTTAAAAAGTATTCATGGCTCCTGTTCTAACTGACTTAGAAACTTTGAACAAACCATAACTTGTATACTAAAAATGTCTTGCCATTTATGCTTAATATGCAATATACTCCCCCCCCCCCTGTATTTAAAAATAAAACTGCATTACAACTAGAAAATGTCTCAGAAATGGGACTTCTATGAAGGTTTCTGGTAACGCGATACAGTTTCTTCTCAAGTAACGTTGTCAACGTTGCTTCAGAAGAAACTGTATCACTACTAGAAACCTTTACGGAATCTGTTTCCTAGACAAAATTTTGCTACATTTTTTTTTTTACAGTGTATTAACGAATTTATGCTGAAATTTTGTTCAAAATTGAAATAATAAAAGAGCAAAATCTAGTTGCACAATCGCAGTATCCAAACCAATTTTTAACAAAATTTAAAAAACTGCATGAACTATAGGCTATATTAGCCATCACGCACAAACAGACCAAAAAAAAAATCTGCTTTATATGTGTCCTGGTTAGATTGAGAATGATGTAAGCCATCTTAACTTAGTTTCAAGAAATTGAGGGGTGTGCAAAAATATCCGCAAAAATCAAAACTGCGTTAAAATTCAGGAAAAAATATTGTATTTAAACTCTGGTCTGTTTTATTATTATTATGCACCCACTTTTAACAAAAGTTACTTTTAAAGTGTTTTAAAGTAGCTAGCTTTAAATAACTTATACCACCGGGCAGTGTATACGACGGATTTTACTGAGAGAAAATCACATACACGTGCAAGGACTCATACGAATCAAAAGATTGCAGAAAACTCTGGCGGCTAGTCCGATCAAAATTATGGAAATTGACTTACACCACTTTCATTTTTACCAAAACAGCAATTTATTTTAGTGATTTTTTTTTCCTCTCTGCTAGTGTCCAATATATTTTAGTATTTTTTGCGCGATCAGCACACTTTAATAGATGAACTAAAGAGAAACCTAAAACCACGTGTAGCCAAAGAAATGGGACTTTTTGGACTTACACTACTAGCATTCTAACCCCTTCCGTACATATGTGTATGTGTATGCGCTTGCGTGTGTTGTCATGTGTGTGACAGAGAGAGGGAGAGACAGAGGCAGACAGCAAAAGAGAAAGAAGCAAAATGTTCTCACATCAATTCTTAGATTTTGATTTTGCTATATGTCTAAAGTCTATCTCTTATTCATCCAGTAATATGTCGACGATAAACTTGTTTGCATCAAATTTATATCAACAAAATCATACACTGTAGCTGTTGCAGGTTGTGGAGAATTTTTCAGTATTCTAGCAGTATTGAAATGGGAGACTTTGTCGTATGGCAAAAGGAAATTTACATATATATGACTTCTTCCGAAGAGCAAACTTTCACAAATGACAAAGTGGACTTCGAAGAGGAGGATCTATATGTTTGATGCCAGTTTAATGTGCAATGTCAAAACATGTCTTTGAACATAGTTTTGTTTTTCTTTTATTTAGATCTTAGACTGAAAAAATAATATCATTTGGCTTTTTTAATGGGTAAAAATAAGTAAGTTTTGTCTGTGATCAAGAAATAAAAGGAGCACAAAAGTTACAAGAGTTTGTAAATGCAGAAAATTATTTTTATTTAGGATTTTTCTTTGAATAAATAGAACAATATCAATGAAAAATATAGCTTCAAAGTAAGGGAAAAGAAGCAAAACGATGACGTTAAAACTTGATTCGAACTATTGTGAAACATTTTAGTGAACATTGTGGTAGCCGAAAGATGATTGCTGCAATTAGGAATAAAACTAACAATAAATCTGTCTAAATCAATGTCGTAACTTGCTTTCCTTTACAAGATATCGTACGAACAAATTGTGAATAAACAAACTTATAACTATAAATTCTCTTGCGCAACAGCCTGTGGGAGCCAGGACCTACTCTGCTGCCCATTTCAGTTTATGAGACCTGCTCCGCGGTGCTAGACAGATATTCAGGTTAGGTGATTAACTAAACGCGGAACCCCCAGGGTTTAGTTCACAAACACGCTCAGTCTCATTTTATCCATCCACTGAAAAGATAAAAGGCTGAGTCGACCATGCTCAGCCCTGGAATCGATCCCGAGTGTGTGGTGTGGTGGCATTAGGCGCTACCACTGAGCCATTAAGCTTCCAATAAGTAAACAAAGTAAGAATTAATTTATTAATAAGTGTAATCAAAATGGGGAATTAATAAAT
Organism: Uloborus plumipes; assembly: GCA_038373865.1. Lineage (NCBI taxonomy): Eukaryota > Metazoa > Arthropoda > Arachnida > Araneae > Uloboridae > Uloborus > Uloborus plumipes. The sequence goes on along the minus strand of JAXGGA010010075.1, from coordinate 33,632 downwards.
GAGATAAAACAAAAATGCAAGCAATCAACAAAAGTGACGGGCCTGATGAATAATTCGAAACTAAATTATTTAATTTAAAAAAAATCTATTTTTTTCCTTTATTGTGGTTCTAGACATCATACAATGATTTGTTTACGGATTTGAAAGTTTTTCCCATATTTAGACTATCTTAATTATTATTTCTCGTAAAAGTTTTTTCTGGTGTTTAATTCAAAATGGGGTCTGATAATTTAGGTATTTTTATGTGAACATACTCGGAGTTTGTCTCTAATTTTTGAAATCTCGAAGATTTACAATGCAAATTTGAATTTAAGACACGAGCATAAATTCATAATCAAGGGTAATGGAAGAAGTAGCAAAGTGTTTGTGAAATTGCCTTCAATTAACTGCAAGAATTTAACAGCTTCTGTTTACCGATAAGGTTTTGCTTTGTAAACTAAGTGTTTGAAGCTCTATTCATTAGAGATTTTTTTCTTTTAAGAATTCGAGAAAGCTTTAAATCTATAAAACGTTTTCTTGTTTACCTGAGCTTTTCAAATAATCTGGAGTGAGAAATAATTGGAACTATGAAGTGAAGGAAATTATGTACTCAAATGTACTAAAATTACAATTTTTTCTTGTATTTTAAAACTATTCTTTCAAACCCTTGCAATAACATTGATTCACACACACACACACACACACACAAATAGAAAGAAAAATATTTGAGAAAATGTTAATGTCATGAATAAACTTGAATTTCAGTTTTCTGTTAAGGACCTATCATACAAATATTTGCTTACTTTAACACATAATAAAAAATTCTTCTATACTTCTGTAGTTAAAACATTGTGAAAATTTCTACTATGTCAGTCCGTTTGAAAATAAAAACTGCACACGCGGAGCGCATTTCAGAAGTTCATTGCGATTATTTTTTTTTCTTTTTGCTAGATAATTGAACATTGAAAGTACTTTTGCATTGTATAAATTGCTCAAAAACCAACTTTCTGATTGTAAACTTTACTGAAATGAATACCGATTCATAATTAAATCTTAAATAGTCTATTTTTTGAACATACGATGCAGAACAGAAAAAATTATATAATATGGCATTAGTCTCAATTGAATATTTCATTTAACAGCAAGGTACAAGCGTTGACACTTCAAAGAAGAAAATAAACAAATAAAAATACATAAACAAATAAAAAATAATTTATAAATTAAAAATAGAGATTTTGGCTCAAGTACCAGGTATCTCTTAGACAATACCAGAAGCAATATCCTAGTAAGTTCCTGTATCGTAACTTCAAGGGTCTTTATATTAAACTTGCATAAGTGTTGATTTACTTCCAGTAAAAGATTCCATTTTTCTTAAAATCAACTTTAATGAACTTAAAAACATTAAAAACCACTCTACACACAACAAATAAGATACTAAATTATAATCACCAAAATACTTCAGGATTTCAAGATTCATGAAAATAAAACTAACTAAAACTAAATGCCGCGTAACAAGTTGCAGCTAAACAAAATCAAATGCCAAGATCAAGAAAAAGAAAGAACTAACAGGGGATTTAAATAGCAGTAGCTTACTGCGCCCTCTACAGTTAAAATCAAAGTTAAATCAAATTAAAAGTCTAAACAGTTCCCATTCGCTGTTGATGGGACTAGCGCGTATTTCACGCATTAAAACTGAGTTTTTCTCCTCAAAATTTCTTTTTATGCTTGAAAATACTTCTCCTTATTTTTATGAGACAATCCTTATAGACCAAAAGACCTACACAAAACTCTTGAGCATAAGGTAGAAGAATTTTTTTTTTATTTGAGAAGAAATCATTTATTTTGCTGATTACTAAGCGATCGGTCTCCCACGGCGGATTAGTGGTAAAAAGCAGTCAAAGACGACAGATTTCTTGCGATTTTTGGGAGAAACTTTGCTGATTTCTGCAGATTTCTGCAAATTCAAAGGAAATGTAAAATCCCACAAATGGCAATTATTTAGCTTAAAATTCGACATTTTCGTACGAAAAAAAAATGTGTCATGCTCAATTGCTCATACAAAGTAGCTGATACTTCTAGATTGGGCAACATCATATTTTTAAATTATAAGCGATTTTTTATCTATAACAACTCCAATTGTCTTCGAGCAAAAACATCCTGTTATCAGCCCAAAAAGCGCCAGTTTTTGAAAATTTAGATTTGTTCTAACTAGGAGAAATCTGCAAAAATTACGCAGAAGTAGGACGTTTTTGCAGTGCTATTGCTTGTTTTTATTCGTTTTTCATTTGCACTTTAAAAACTAATTCATGCCATTTTGGCGCAGTGTTTGTTAACTATGCAATCCTTTTGACCTGAATACAGAAATCATAAACAATGCATTTACTTACTGTTTTTTTTACATACTACTTTTTAAAAAGCATGGATTTATTGTAGTTATTGTAATTATTAATTTTTTGTGTATCAAAAAACATCTGAAGAATTTTACTAATTTTTATACCTTGCAGCTCATTCAACAATCAAAATCAAAAATTGAAATTGAATTTGCTTTGAAATTTCAAAACAATTTTCTTCGGGCATGGTATACCTAAATAATTTAAGAGTTTTTCTCTTGGACATGGGGAAAAAAGTGATATTTATACTAATTAATGGTATAAGTATAGCTAGTAGCCATAGAAAAAAGAGTTGTATTGTATTTTGACGCACTAACTCTTCTAGTTGTAAGCATAAGAAATTGCTAAAGGAATGCGATTTGACAACAGTAGTAGCTGATTCCTATGTGCATAATTCGCGTTCTGTCATTTTTGAGACTCAATAGCAGGCTTATCATATTTAATTTCATATAATATATTGTTCTTCGTATCTATGCGATGCGCGGGCATGGTGTAGTGTCAGGGCTCTGGGCAGAGGGAGGAGGGGGTTAACGCATCCCCATAACGTCGCTTCTAGGTTTACTACTGTGCTCAAGTATTAATGCTACTCAAGTGTTTCTAGTTTTTCCCTTAACGCATATTAGTTTTTTAACTGGTAATTAAAACTTTTTTTCACCCTAGGGATAATGTCGCGACCCCATAAGAAATGCTTCGCGATCCCATTTGGGGTCGCGACCCACAGATTGGAAGCCACTGCTCTAAAGCATTCATCTATATTCAACTGAAGCATTAGATACCAAACAATCTCTAGTTTCAACCTCGAAAATTAGCTTTTAGAAAATATTTTTCATAGTGTGATTAAAATCTGAAGGGAAACCTTATTAGAGTGATAAATCAGAAATTTTAGTTTTACAGCCAGATCAATCGGTACGCTTTGTTATTCATAACTTGATACTTCTTGTCAAATACTATTACGCTACAAAAGCCAGATGGAATGCATACTCTTCCAATCAGGTCCAAAGCTACTGGAAAAAAGAAAAAACGTTTTCTAAGAAAAATTGCTCAGTTTGTAAATGGTATTTCTCTCTTGTAAAGTTTTAAAACGTGGATTGGGCTGGTTTTTATGCTAAACGCCTCGAATAATGTACCCAAGTCTGTTCTTTCTCAGGAATTATCAATGGTTAGATTTATATTTTTTCAGCTTTATGCATAGCTATTTTGAGCACTTGTTATTGATGTTATCATTGAAATGTGGCATTAGAGCAGGAAAATACACATATGCATTACCGATTGATCGATCTAGAAATTGGTTTGTGGAAATTTGAGGTGAAATTAATTCGTACATTTTATGTAGCTTCAATATAAAGAGCCCGATGTACTTTACAGTCTTTCTCTGAAAAGTTGACTTCAGATCAGCTGACGCTTAAACGACTGCATTTGTTAAAATAGGGTAGAGGAAGTGTCGATAACTCTTATTGGCCTGCCAAGCTACGAATTTCTTCCTTTTTAGTCCAAGCAAAAATGAGCTCGTCCAAAACTAAATATCTTTTTACCAGGGCCTGAGCATAAAAGTTATTTTGTCTTTGATGTAGAGCTAAATTATTACTCAATGAAAATTAATGTAGCGGCACTGGTAACTAAAGTGTCGGGAATATAACTAGGAACGATGCTTATCGCATTTTCTTTCTTCATTCAACTTAACTCAGCAATGTTCGTTTTATAATGAAGAAAAAGTCGAGGAATGTTTAGAACGATATTTATTTTAGCCGTGTTCGTGTTTTTTATTTTGAATATATTGTATATATTGTGGTAAAACTATTTTAATCAATCGGTTTCTTAGACTCTATGCTTTCAATAAATTTCACTGCTACATAGCACTGTAATATGAAATTTCTATTCGTTTATATCCAGTGATTGTACTGACATAACTACCCTGCTTTGTTTGTTTGTCTCTAATAAGGTTGCAAATTGGTTCTTCGTCATCTAATATGTTTAGTTAGAAGACTTTTACCAAACTCTGCTCCTGATGGCGCAGTAGGATGAATTCATGCATTATATATATGGGCGATTCTCTGTAAACTGGTAATTGGCTGTCCGGACTGAGTATTTTGAAAATAATAAAGTGTAATAAAGTAATTATCGCTCTTAATACAAGTAAAGCATTAATATTTTGTGGCCCAATTGCATTTGGAGTGATAACAATTTAATTTTTTTTTCTAGAAATTATCTAAGCGCCAAAAACACAGTCCCCTGGCTGTCCCAATCCCATAGTCTAACTATTAAAGATAGTATTTCAAAAAACCTATTTACACTACATAAATTTGGCAATTAATATCTAAAATTAGAATAATGAAGCTATATTTTTCTTATGAAATAAGGTATAATTACGTATTTCTAAAACTTAAAATTGTCATGTAAATTCTGTCCGGAGTTTTTTCAAACAGTCCCCTGCAACAAATTCAAAGCTGTAATACGAAAAATCTATAACTTTTGCAAATTCTTTTTGGCATGAAGTTTAGAGTAATCAGTGTGAATTTGCCGAAATCGCCGAGAACGGTGTTGAAACGCTACTTTGCTTAGTTTGAGAGCCACATTTGTGATAAAAGTATGTATCAGGGTTGTTGTAAAAACAGTCCTCTGGGAAGTGATTTTATTAATGTCAATTAATTTAATTACAAAACATATTAGTTATTATGTCCACGATTTGTGCTTAAATTTATAGGTATTCTCGTAACTAATTATGTTCCAATAGTTTTGCAGATATTACGCAACAAAGAGCAAAAACACAGTTACCTGGCACAGTCCTCTGCCTAGTTATACTAGGCAGGGGACTTACCCCCTATCATGATTTATCTGAAAAACACAAACTTCAATTGGTCCTCTTTCAAACCAAAGTAATAGGTTCATTTTCTGAGCAATAGTATTATAATTATACGAACATTTCAAAAAACCGTGCCCGGACAGATTTCGTGTGAAAAATGACGAGTTTACAGAGAATCGCCCATATTATTGATAGTTAAGCTTTAACTAGTGTAAGCGTCAAGCTTCAGAAGGAATGTACATTTTAAACATTCTATATTCGGAGTACATTCTTAGTGATTTAATGAAATAAAATGTTAATGAAACTAAATTTGAAAAGCAATGCAGTGTTTCATTCTTATGTAAGATCTAGGGGCAGTTGAGGGAAAATATAACGTAAATATACCAGTTGTTTCAAATAAAAAAATACGTTTAATTAAAATTTATAAATCAGTAGCTACATAATTTGCTTAATATTTCATGCAGCAAAAGAATGACTGTTAAATTTGCGAATAAGTTCCTTTAGTTTGTGGTTAAAGTACGAGGAAATTTGTACTATTTTTGTTTGGGTTCAGTTGTTGAGTTGATTGAGAGAATTAAAAAAAAAAAATCCTTTATATACTGATTCAAATCGAAGTATACATTTTTATCGTGTTTCTACTCTCTGTTCACGGAAAAGATAAACCGAAAGTAACCAAACAGGATTCCAGACGGATTGTCACTATGCCACTCTATGGGATTTTCTCTGGAGTTTAAAAAAAGAAGGAAAGAAATATTAACCAGTACATTTGTATTCGCCTTCTGTTTGGCAACACTTTGTTCTTGTCTAAGCCAAACTTGTAATTGATGTTTTCAAATGAGGTAATTCTTTGTTTAGGTCTAGTTTATCTTTCCCGTGAACGAAGTATAAGTTGCTTGTTTTCATTTCTAGTCAATATTAATTTATTTCGAGCTCACATTGCATGGAAAATGAAACTTTTCGATGTTAAATTATTCGCGACATTGTACGTAAATGGAAATAAATTGAAAATAATATGCAATATTTCCTTGTATTAGATGAAATGGAAATTAAGGCACTATGTAACGCAAATACACTAGTTGTTTCAGAAAACAAAATAATTAAAAACTTGCCGCATATTTCTGCTCATGTTTTAAAGCATAAAATTAAGCGACTAATTTTGTGAAAATTGAACTACTGAATTAAACCTCCATTGATGGAATTTATAATCAAGTTAAGGTATTTCCTTTAACTTATGTTAACGTAAAGATAAGAAGATATGTATGAAATTTGGGATTTTCATTTAGCGGAGATTGGTTGAGAGAATAGAAAAATAATTGGTAAAGTACTTGGAAACTGAAATTCAAATCAATGCACTATTTTTTTCTGTTTCAAAGTTGCTTGTTTTCATTTCTTGTTAATAGTTAATTTTGGCCTCACATTGTATAGACAATGATAATTTTCCACGTAATTTGGTCAGTTTTCTAATTTATGAATCTTTTTCATTTTCTTCTTTATGTAAAAAAAATAAAGCATTGGAAAACTCAGAAATTTCGATTTTTGAAATTAGATGAACTTAATTAATATGCTTTAAGGGAAATTGTGAAAAGATGTCAAGTATTTTTTTTTCTCTGTATGCGTGTGTGTACTTACATCTGGTGACCATTTCTTCTTTTCTTTTTTATTGCCTCTCGAACTCAAAACGAATATGTTGAAATTCGGTGTACAAATGTTTCCTAATGTGGCTTTTATGTGCATTACTAATTCTGCAAAAAAAAAAAAAAGAGTTTACTTGGAAGACGTTTAAAAATAAATTTACGATAAATCAATGAATAAATTTATTGATAAAGATATGAACGAAAACTGAACTGCAATCTTAATTGATAAATGAATCGTTAAATTTAAATACAGATACTGTCGTCCCCGCTTAATCGGATAACGGATAAACGAATACCCCGCTTATATGAATGAAATATCCCGGAATCGAATATTTCCCATGCCATAGACGCAATGTAAAGATCCCCGCTTAAACAAATACTCCGCTAAATAGAATAATATTTCTTGGAACCGACAGTATTCATTTAAGCGGGACCGACAGCAGATTGATTGAAAATATTTGTCAATCTACTATAAAATTCTAAACGGAAAATGGAAAAAAAAACAGAAGAAAAAAGTTTGTTTAAATTAATTTTTAGCGAACTTGTTTAAATAACATTGATAGAAAGGTGTTTATTATACGTCCTAACAAGCTATAACATACATTGTTTAGATATAAAATATTAGTGTATGTATATCCTGGCGGATTTGGTTGTGCACCTGACTAGTATTGTCATTCATCTTGGTATATTTTTCTGTGTAAAGCTCATACAGATAATATTATGCATCTATGTTTGAAAGGATAAATTCAACGTTAAAAAATCACGTATACGCAGGGATACTGCTGACACGTGTTTCGGCGTTACGAGGAACGCCTTTTTCAATGCAAAAAATTGTGAGCTTATGGATGCACAAACATCCGACAATCTTTCCGACATCTTTTCTCGACATTTTTTTGCATTGAAAAAGGCGTTCCTCGTAACGACGAAACACGTGTCTGCAGTATCCCTGCGTATTTGTGCTTTTTCAACGTTGTATTTATCCTTTACACATGCACAAAGGTATATATTTCATCTATGCTTGAGTTTGTAAAAAAAAAGTGAAAAAAGTTATTAAAAAAATGCAAAAGAAGACAGAGACAATATTTTTTTGAGGATTTTTAATAGTGACATGCACCAAATGTTCGGCCCTTGCATCCGAGGGCTACAAGTGTCCTATGAAGTGTCCCGGTCGACCTCTCGGGCGAAACTACAATTGTTACAAAAATAGCCATCTCCTGGTTACTCGCCAGAGGGGACCGACGGGCTCACGGTGGGGCCAGAGTTCAATCAAAACAACTAACATTATCACCGAATTGGAACAGAATCATTCAGAAGTATTAAAAAGAGAAAACAAACAAGAAAAATAACAGATCACGCGGGCGCAAGACTCGGTCTAAAGTTTGTATTCACACTAAACATACCTGCTCTAAAACACTTGATTCTTAAATGCAGTTTTTTTTTTTTTTTTTAAATCTTTTTTGCTCGCTTTATTTACAAGAATAGAGGGGCTAGGAAAAGAAAAGCTGCTTCGGACCGTTAAAATGACTTTAAGATTCCTGGTTAAGAAGTTGACCCCGGCTTCTGTGGAATGATAATCATTTTTCGGGAAAATCCCCGAAAATATGTATGCGCTATGCTGAATCATTTGTGTTAGAATTAACACATGAGGAAGAACATATCACAGTTGTCGTATCACCATTGTATCTGTTCCCCCCATTTTTTATTTTTTGTTCTCCCTATGATTCATGGACATGAACTATAACAGAATTTGTTTGGATGATTCAAAGAAAGATGGCCAGGTTACACAAGAGCTCCTTGTAAACTCCGTTAGAGAATTTTCAGCTAGCTCAAAATTCACGAATGCTTGAAGTCAAAAATTGATTAAATCTTTCTTCAAAACCATCTTTCATAGAAGCATTCCATAAACATATTCATTTACAATGTTTCGATTTAATACTACAAAAATTAATTAATATATAAATCAACAATAAAAACAATTTAAAAAATATCAAATGTCATACTTGTATGATTACATAGTAACAAAATTCCTTTAACTACTGTGAAATCAACACTTTTTAGCTTTCAAAAATAAAGTATAATAGTTGCTTTTAGTCTGAACAAAAACTTTTAGTAGATAAGGAAAGGTACGAGAAATAGTCCAAAGAAAAAGTCATGTAGTACCTTTTAAATAAAATAGGAAAAATGAGTTTTCACTTCACTTAAGTACATATAATATTAAATAAACATGAGCAAAACTTAAGAAATGAGCAATTATATTTAACTACAAAGTCAGTCGCATGGACAGTTTGATGTCTCAACATGCAATTACAAAAAGCATTTCAATAAAATCCTGCAATTGTATTTGCAATGGCGTAGGCAAGTCGGAAAAGTTTGAAGAATCTGCAGTTTTGCATGTTTCACCTCAAAGTACAAGCAAAAATTCATAAACAATTCTCAAACCTGTCTTACGACTGATGATTAAAAATCAGAGCACGCATTTAAGGAGAGACATTTATGAATAATATACTTAAAGATTTGTATCTCTAATATTCAGTGTTAAATTTTGATTGGTTAAAAGAAGCCACAAGATCTATCATTTCCATTTTTATGGTAAATACGTGCTCTGCATTAGTAAAAAATCATTTCTGACTATCCTTTCTTTCGCATTAAAGATCACAATTCGTAGTCAAAGATTCATTCTACAAAATTTGTAAACAAGAATGTTTACCAATTTACTCAAGAAAAAAAAAAGAAATTAAAATATGAACCGTTACAAATTCGGCCACTTGCAATAAAACGTACAAATGAACACAACAAACTTAAACCCCATAGTGCTGGACGATGGAATACTAACACCTGGTTTTTGCCCAACACCATGAAGGTTTTTCTGGTGTATAAAAATATTTCTTCGACAATAAAATACCGCCTTTGTAAAAACAGAAACATCAAAAGACACATTTTAAAAATAAAATGATCGATAACAATTCTGGAAACTTTTTATTAATGAAAAAAGCGATGAAAGACTTATACGAGGCCCTTTAACCAAGAATCTTAAAAAAATGCCACCTGTAAATAGAGTTACCACACATCAGGTAAGAAGCAGCTACGAGACCGTAATAGCGTTATATCCTGAGTATCAATTTATTAACATCCACGTGTGCAATTTTGAATGGAAGGCAAACAATATGCAGCAAGATATATTACAGAGACAAGCCTTTGGAATTTGACTTTCCTCATTGAAATACGTTTTCGACAGAGCAAAGTTTTTCTACTAGTTTCAAATCATTGCACGAAATTTTACTTAGTTGGTAAATAAACTTAATACTGCGTAAATTTGACCTCTTTTTTTCAAATTAAGTGTAAGTCATTTAAGTTGTAAATATTTTTGTAACCTTATATTTCTTTATTTAATTAAAATTTCTGTTAGGTAAAAAAGGCAGTTTTAAATCAAAATTTAGTTTTTTAGGAGTGAAATGGCAGAAAATCTTCAAATATATATTAATTATAAAACATGTTTTTTGTAATTTTAGATTTGCTTCATATTTTATCTAGTTTCTGAACATTTAATTTTTTTTTACCGACAAACTGCAAATGTGCAGTCGTTGAATGTTGATGAATTAAATTATTAATTGTAACATGAAGTAGTTGTTTTGCAATTTTTCTTGCAGTACATAAATTTTTTTCTTATCCCTAAGCAGTGTTTCGTATTATATCTTAAAATTTCTCAAGAATTTTTTTTATTTCTGAATTCCAGGTCAGATTGAAATTTATATATGTAGAGCATTTAGACGCGTCGTTTTGAAAACGTATTTCTATCATGAATAAAGGCTTATCTTTCACAATTGGGATATCACCTTCAACAGATTTCTTTGTTCCCAAATTAAAAGCAATTAAGAAAAATAAAATCAGTTTCATCACATTGATGGAATAAACCATATAAATATTTCAAGATAATATTTCATTAATATTCTAAAAGGGGAGTAGTATGTTTCATATGAGTTGCCGTAAAAAATGACTTTACAGAAATTATTTACGTGTCTTTAAATTTTTGGCTCGCAATTCCGCAGATATTTATGCTCCTTGCTAAAAAAAAATATATTAACTATCTACTAATCCACACTGTATCTACTTATTAAAAACGATTGTAAAATCTCAATTTTAGAAATCAGGCCATCATACGATTCTTTTTCAGAAAGATAAGACTGTGGGGAAAAAAGAAAAAAAACTGGTGTGGGGGGAACTATTAGTAGTAAAAAAATATATAAAATGGAGGTACATTTTACATACTGATAAGGATGTATTTTAAAATCACATAATTTTCAAATGATGTTGAAAAACAAAAACTCGTTACATTATCATATTCAAAGCCACCAATTTAACTCTTCTGATTCTTTGTGCACTCCATACTGCTTAAACAATATGAATAACATTCAAAGAAATGTTTAACAGAATCTCATTATCGTGCTCTTATGAGATTTAATGGCTTAGTCTGATTCAGGGGGCAAAAACATCTCTACTTTTTAAGGTTAATTTAATTCAAAAAATTTAGTGCTTTGAACTTTCTCTATTGCGGTTTCTAAAAGGTACGAATAGCACCACAGCATTTTTTCCAAATTTTTAGCCTCATGTATTATTTTTAGTTAAAAATGCCTGAAGAATAATTAAGGTAGAAAAAGCATGACTATTCATGGAAGACTTTTCCATTACGTAAAAACTCAAGTTTATTTATACTCAGTGCTTTAACAATTAATTAAGAAATATCAATTAAATTCCTTGTGGTACTCAAATTTTTTGTTACTCCGTTTTACGCCACTGTATGCCTAACACACGTCTCATCAAGGAAAATAAATTCACGCTTTTAGTGAAAAATTGCATTTTAATAGGTAGAAAAACACATTATTAAAACTTAAGAACAAATAGGGATATCTATATCTAATCTATTCTATGATTACTATGTTATATTTTAAGGAAGGATATTTTTTTAGCAAAGAGAACATAATGGATACAGAAGAGCTTTTGAGTGATTTGCACCTTAGCAAAAATTTTCTCCTCAATCGGTTTTCAGCAAACCTAAAAAATTAATCTAAAGTACTCTGAAAAAGGTAACGGGTAGTTTTTTTTCTCTATGCTTATGTCACCATCATATCTTGCTGTCTAAAATAGCCATATGTCAGTATAATTTACAACAAGGAGGAGGGGGAATCAAATGCATATACTTTCTTTATCCAAATTGCAGATAGAATGCAAACACATGAATTTCTTGATAAATGATAATTTCACATCCATTTCGTTCAGTTTACCATGAGCAGAAATTACATTTGAGATTTTCAACTGCAATTTTAGATATGAAAGATATGGAACACAGTTGTTCCGCTGTTTTTCTAAACAGTGCATAAAATAGTTGGCAAAAGATTTTGTGAATTGTTTTGTTTGAAAAAAAAAACAGTAATGATAATTTAACAGATTAATTAACAGATATTTTTGAGCCCTGTCCTGTTACTAAGCTTATTTAAAATCTCAGGAATAACTTACCACGACCTCAAAATCTTTTCTTAAAATTTGCAAACCTTGTAATCTGTATTAATTAATTTATCAAAGCACATTGTTCCACAATGCAAAATAATAAGCTTTCAAACACATTTATATAATATTTCAACATTAATCATTTAATTGGAAAGCACGATTCCATAACCCTAATTTAAATATGCGTAGACTCATTATTAGACAGCAACGATATGGTATTAGATTACATTTCATTTTACACACAATCTGGATACCGTATTCTCCACTTATTTCTCGTCCAAAATGAACAAGTCAGAAAAACAGTGTAGCAATACCCATTTTTGAAATTTTTGAAGGAACAAAAAAGATAGTAATAGTTTTCAAAATGTCATAGAACAATTAAAATGTTTGAAGTGAAACAAAGCCAAATCTTGACTATTCTGTAAACGAAAGAAAACAAGAAAGCTGACATTTAAAAGCATACTCAGGAATTATTGAGCAGTAACAAAAAGATATATTTCCTCTTTCATGAAGGGATATAATAATTTAAAAACAATCAGTGCGACAAAAATATTGCGAACAGTCACATTTTGAGATGACTGCATGAGCATTTCACGTTGTCTCTTACAATTAAATGTATTTTTTAAGTTTTTGCACACAAATCATAACAACCACACGGGAAGAAAAATTATAACACATACGAAGCATAGGCAGAATATTTTAACTAACAGTCACGTAGCCATGTGAATTGCCTTGCAGTTTATGTAAGGTTTCTACTTTACGTAAATAGTTCCAACAAGGGTGGTGTAATATTACACCCATCAGTGTGCAGTAATACTAAGTACAACAAAGGAGTAGAGAATACTTTGCACAATGGCTACCACCTAAACAGTTATGAACAGCTTTTTCTTAGGTTATTTATTGTTTTTTTTTTCTTTTCGTTAAGGTTTTGTTCTTTTTGTTATTTTGAAGAATGCAGACCAGGGTGCAAGCCTTTGGACTAGTTATCATAGGAACCAATGTTCCTGGTCACGTCTCTAGAAGACCAGGAGGAAGGGTCACAAGGGAAGTAATATAAAGTTTCCCGGGACAAGAAAATACAGCAAAGTGAGGGATTTCGATAACATATGTCCTCGGTCCCAATCGCATCGAACTTGACAAGGCTCCCTGTTGTATTTAAAAGTCAAAGTTCAGGTTTTAAGACATTTCATTTCGAAACATGAGATAACTTGCCATTTTCATTTCATAGAATGATGGGGAAGTTTCACTGTAGTAATTGGGTCACTTGAAAACGGCTTCGGTCGGAAATATTTTTTTAGCGAAAGCAATAACAAAACGTTCTACGAAGCGATATTTTTGGCAGTTTGTGCTGTAGACCTAACATTGTCTTGTATCGCAGAACTGCAGTGAGATTTTAGATGCATTTCTAAATCAGAGGAAGAAGAAAATATCTTGTTACACACATTGCACGCTGTTTTCCAGCTCCAAGAAGCAACCTTATCGTGGGTTGTTGCAGGAGAGGATATTAAAGGACGTAGAGGAGATGCACTCTCTGGAGGCCGGCTTGGTGAAGGTTGAACTTTCAGATTCTCAGCTTCATCGGGGGATCGAGGATCTGCGTAATCGGAACCATCATCGTTGGAGTTATGCTGAGTTTGTTTTCGAATAAATGGTTGTTGCTGACCTAAGGTCATTATTGGGGTCATCATTGAAACAGCAGGCGTTAATGTCATGGAACTTGGCGTATTTATATTTCCATTTGTGATGCCAGCTGCTGTCTGTATTACAGATATTTCATTCATTTTAGGGGGCCAGTTAATCCGTTCATGTATCCTGGAATATAGGGAAAGTAGAGATCGGGTCTTGGATGAGAAAAATCAGGTTTCCCATGGGTGGGCATTTGTGGTGGTTGAAATTCTAGGGACATTCTTCTGCCTCGGCGTGAAGTTCCGTTGTTTTGCGCCATATGAGTGTTCATATGTACTTTTAAGTTTCCTTTTGTAGTGAATGCTCTACCACATACTACACATTTGAATGGTTTTTCTCCAGAATGGGTTCTGTTGTGAATTTGCAGGGCGCTTGCACTTGAAAAGGGTTTATGACAAGTATGGCAATAATGTTTCGGAAAACCTGATGACTTTTTTCCTGGTGTTGTAGAAACATGTTCAGGTAAATGTCTTTTAGATCCTGTCTCAATTTCAGTTTTGATCGTTTTAATAGGTGCACTTGAAACAACACTGACTGGTGGAAGTTGAGTAACTGGAGAAATAATTGAAGCAGGAGGGGTTGACGTGACAGGCAAAAAATTCGTTGAAACTGGAGGAATAATCTCTTTTTTCTCATTGTTATGATTGCTTGCTTGACTTAAATTAGATTCATTAGCAGATGTAATAGGACTTGAAGTTCGTGGACTCATTACATTTGTGGAAGAGTTTGTTTCAGTGTCAGGAACGGAGTTGTCTGCAGAGGCAAATAAAAGAGGTTGAAGATCTTTACTTTTATGAGTAAGCAAATGCTGTTTCATATTGCCCTTGGTCGTGAAACCCCTATCACAAACATTGCACTTAAACGGACGTTCTTTGGTGTGACTGCGATAATGTATTTCTAACGCACTATTGCAAGCAAATGTTTTGTAGCATATTCGACAGGTTGTAGAAAGACGTCCAGGAGTAGTTGGGAAAGGTAAGCCAGCAAGAGGGGAAGGGAAAAGCTGAATTTCAGGTACATTATGTGGCATTGACAAAAGTGAATTTTTAGGAGTTAGATCTAAAGCACCGCTGTCTGACTTAACAGTAATAACACTTGTCGATGCTGGAAGATGAGATCCATTGATCGATACAGGAGATTCCGATTTAATCATTGATCCCGGAGTAGATCTTTCATCTGCTGAAGCATCAGAAGCTGCTCTGCTTGTTGTAGGAGAAGGCGAATATGAATGGACTGGGAGAGGAGATTTATCATTGCATACGTCTTTTGGTTGATTTCGATTCAAAAAAGCAGCATCTTCATACCTTAGAAAATTACTCATTGCAAGTCCCATACCAAATGGAGAGAATGGTAACGGCTGTGGAACGGTAGTATTGATTGCCTTTACGTGATTCTCCAAAGCAACTAAGGAAGCAGTATATGCTGGTGAGTATGGAGCAGTTGTTACAATTGGCTTGTCCATGCTCGGAGAAAGAGCTCGGTTGTCTATAATATTAGAGGGAATAGGTCTAGGAGACACATTAGAAGTGAGTAATGGTGGAGGTGGTGTGGCACATTTCTCAATTTTAGGAGATGGAGTGTGAGGCGAATTTTCAGAAGTTGCAGGCGGAGATGAAGAATCTTCTCTTATGTGATTATCTTTTGGTTTTAAAGCAGTTTTAATAACACTTTCTGTAGGAGTAGTTGAGTTAACAGGAGATGGGGTTGATGAAGCAGTATCAGATGCTTTTGGGGTAGAGCATATATTTGGTGGTCCTGTTGGTGATGAACGCGGTGGAAATGGTGAAGATGTAGAAAAATTTGGCAAGAGTGCAGGAATCATTGGCCTAGGGAATGAGGTAGTTATGAGGTGACTTGGTCTTGCTTCATTCGCCATAATTTGTTCTGGATGCATATCAGTTGCCCCGCCAGTGTGCATTCTGATATGCTGCTGTAGAACTAAAGAATTAGTAAATTGTTTGTGGCACACTGGACATTGGTGTAAAACTCTTAAAGGTGGCTTAGCTCTGTGCACTCCCATATGAGTCTTTAGATTCCCTTTTGTAGTGAAGGCACGACTGCAAATTTTACATCTAAATGGCCGTTCACCAGTATGTGTGCGATAATGCATCTGCAAAGCACTTTTGCAGCTTAGAACTCGATGACAGAAAAGACATTGGTTAGGATCGCTCAGCTTGTGTTCTATATTGTCAACTAACTGCTGAAGTTTTGAAGTTTCTGATGTTTTTGTTATTTCCATTAAACTTTCCCATGAATTATCATTTGAGCCGGGTTTTGGTAGCAAGTCTTGATAAAAGCTTGGATCTGGAGAAGGCCCAACTTGTTCATTTCCTTCATTGTTTGCAGTACTTCCGACAGGCCTTGTTGTTGGAGTACTTGTTAGAGGAGGAGTCGACATGGGAGGATAGCAGACTGGTGCCATGCTAAACGAAGGTGATAAGGACGGGTGAAAAAAAGTTGGGAATGTTGGCGCCGAGCTACTAATGAAAGGAATGGATGGTGCTGCTCTCATGATACCTTCCGATACCGAGGGCTTTGTGTCTTCATCAATATTTTCCTCCATTTCTTTTTGCTCCGTTTTAGGAGAAACAGAAAAACTATCATCATCATTATCTATATCCTCTTCATAACGAGAAGGATTTTCATCTTTTAATCCATTTTCATCAGTTCCATAGCCAACAGAACCATCTGATTCATCGGATAAATTTGATCCTTCGTTTGGGGATACGCTTCGAGGTTGGATTAGTGGCGGCGCTTCTTCGGATTGTCGACTTATGTCTGGTGCAGCATATTCATTTGGGCTCTGCTTACCTTTATCATGAGTGTGAATAACTAACGGAAGTGGTTGAGCTGGGACTAAGTTTGGTGGCTGTAAGCTTAGAGCAACGGTTTGACAAGTAGATGCAGGAGTAATAATAGGAGGCGTTTCAGAAGCTTCAGGTGGTTCTAAAGGAGGGTGTAGATTATCCAGATGTAACGGAACAGGATGTGGATTCATTTTAATATGAGGGTATTTTTCTTTGTGCCTACCAAAATGTACTTTCAGGTTGCCTTTGGTTGAAAAACGATTGCCACATACGTTACACTTGAATGGTCTTTCACCTGTGTGAGATCTTATGTGAATTTGAAGAGCACTATCACTTCCAAAAACTTTTCCACAATATCTACACCTGTGTCTAAAAAAAGCCTCTTCGCTACCTTCTCTTTTAACATCCCCTTTTTTGCAGAAACGAAGAATGTCAGAACTGTTTCCCAAACCACTCAGCCCATTTAGCAAAAAGGAGCTGCCTGCCATGGTGTTTTGCAGGGCTTGTTCAGTATGCCTTTGTAGAAGTTCTAAGGTATTAGGTTCGTGAGGGGGAGGTGGAGGTGGTGGAGGTGCTGCTGCTTCCGATGAAACTGAGACTAAATTTTCAGAAGAAGTGGAGTTTTTGTTTCCAGATGTTGCAACTGTTGTTGATGATGATGCAGTGGTATTGGTAGACGCATTCTGTATTGGAGTGACACTTTCAATGGTTCGCAAAGCAGGAGCAGTTGTTGTTAATGCCAGAACACCTCCATTGTTTCCATCTGAGCTTTGAGGGGGTGTGAGGGCAGCAGAGCCTATCAATGATCCAACTGTGGGTGCACTGGAGGAAATTGAACTGGAACCAGTAGAAGCAGAACTAACAAGTTGAGATTGCAACTGCTGAATAACTTGATGAAGTTGAATGATTTGCTGCTGCTGCAGGGTGTACAGGGCCGTATGCAGAGCAAGATGTGATAAATTAGCTGCTCCAACTCCTTGCTGAGCCACAGCAACTCGCGTATTTTGAAGCGCTTGCAAAGTAACATTTGTATCAGGAACAGGCTGCATAAGAAGGTACTGAGGTAAAGATGGTGGGTTCGTACAGGAACCATTTTCGGTTGTTCGTTTGATTTCATTCGATAAGCTTTCGTCGGAATTGGCGTATGTATCTGATTTCGTATAGTTGTCAAGTTCCCCTGGTTGATCATCGCACTCAACATAAGACTGCGAAACTTTGCCTGGCAACAGAGGAGGCATTCCCGAACTTTCTGGAGAGTATGGTTTCTCATACGGTAGAGACATGAGATAAGGTAATGTTGGCATTTCTCTGCCATATTTTTCCGGATCGTCCTTGAAATCTATGGACGAAGGGCTTTCAGCTGCTAGCTCATCAGAACTGTCGTCTCCAATAACAAGAACTAAACGCTTTTTCGTACATGATCTCTTGTGATGCAGAAAGTCAGACAAATCAATAAATTCTAGCCGACATTTGCCACATACATGCTCATCTCCTATTCCTCCGTCTTCTCCAGATTCAGAACATGAACCTGAAATTAGAAAAGACAAAATTTGTAATTATATTTCAGAATTTTATAGCAAAAATACATTTCAGTGAACAAAATATTTTTATTTATTTTTTAAGGATTACCTTCTTAAGGATTATTTATTTTTTAAGTGCCATGCCCAATTTCATTATTGACTGTCATACAGAAAACAGCTGAGCATCATCAAATTTTCTATCATGTGAACAAAATTATTTAGAAATAAATTTTATAAATAATGAATTGCAATAGTTGTAAGTGAAACTTTTGATGCTTCCTATTAATTTTTAGCTAAATTTGCTTGTGTGTTTGAAAGAAACATATTTATATGTTTAACATATCTCTCTCTCTCTCTCTCTCTCCACTGAGTGGCAACTAACAAATCTATTACCAAAAACTTGGTCCCTAGAAAATATTATCAAGAACACTCTGCAGCATCATAATTCATGCCTCTGTCATTTTAATTATGAGAATTTTATCCCCCGCAGCCAAAGTATGGGCGATTTCATTATGATTTATCATAGAAGCAGTTCCCGACGCGATTCGTAAAACGAATGCGACAAGCCAGTCAAGTGGAACGAGAGCTCAGATTATTATAATAACGGAGTGTGCTCTCAGATGTGACTAATTGACAAATGCTGTTTCCTCAAACAACGGCCGACACCTTCTCATCTCCAGTTAAAAGGGCATTGCTGTAAGGCGACTATGTATTAAAGCGTGAATGATTCTGGATGAATGAATAAGAGCTATAAGTGAATGCGCTCTCCTCTCAATTCTCCTGCTTTCTCTGGCACTAGGGAGCAATTCTAGTCTTTGAAGCGATAGAATTGCATGAATATGGACGGCGGTAGCTCCTGGCGAGCGATATTTTGATAAGTGTTTCTAATCAAACGAGCTATTCATAGCGTAACTTATATTTAATGAAAATATCAATTTTACGGTTTCACCTGAATGATTGCTTTTAATTGAAATACGATGAAGATTTGGGACATAATCGGCATGTACTATCTATGTTGTGCTCAAAAGTTTGTTTAATAAATAGCATTCACTTCTTAGAGCACGAAGTTTGATTACTTTTACTTCCGTTAATTTTGACTCGTAAGAGTAAAATCCGTACTTTTTATTGTGAGTACATATCTACTTATAATTTTGGTACTTCCACATTTTTTATACTCACTAAATGTTACGACGTCTTATGAAAATCTTGTGAAATGCATGATTTCAAAAGTTAAATGGCTATTTGCGAAATATTAAAATTATTTTATCTTTCACTAAATAGTAATACATTTTAACTAGTTAAGTTTAAATACGAGGGCGTTTTTATTGAATTTATCATTTGATTCGTTCAAGGTTTTTTCATTAAACGAAAAGGAAATATTGCACAAAAAGCATTCTTTATTTATGATTGTAGAAAACATATAACATACATCAAAGCATATATGTGTATAGTGAGATTATATGCATAGCACAATGCCTGTAAAATTTTAGTGATTTCTGTGAAGCCTATTTTATTTTTCATTCAATATATTTCATTTGAAAGATTACATCTGCAAAGCATCTTGGATTACCAAATTTTTTTCATGAATAATGCCGGTAAAAAAATCTTAAGCTTCTCGACTCACGATGAGGTCTTTGGGACGACCATGATGGTGCATGAAATTAATGACGTCTCTCAGACTTCATTGTATGTTGAGATTTTAAAGTTACCATGAATGTAAGGGATTTTATTTGTATTTTTCATCATTAAAAACGAAAACAGTTTCTATGGAAATGCGCATTTAAGGCTCATGTTTAAACTCGGTTTAATTTCATTTATCACTGAGACAGGATAAATTTCAGCATACTAGTGAGCATAATCAACATGCAAAAGAATGTTAATCAAAAAATACTCCATTGTCACTTTTACTTTTAGATGTGTTGTGTCATTATACTATCCATAGTTTCACTGATATATACATTTTTTTAAGCATTCATTTTGAATGTTAGCATTAACATGTGTAAATCTCATAACCAATGATTTGAAGTCTTTCAAATTTTTTGATGTGTTCTCTTTCAATCGTCCTTTTATAAATATGGAATTAAAATCCACGTGCACAAAATAAGAATAATCAAGATCATGATAAGAGAGGACCCAGGAATGACAATTGAGCGGAAAGCTTTTATACTCATTCTTTTGACCAAGAGAGCATAATAGTATTAATGAAATTACAAAAATTTTACGCATACATCTACATACTAGTAGTAAAGCTACACAGCATTTAAGGAATGACTAGAAAAAAATATTTCTTTTTTCCTAGTCAAATGTTAAACTTAATTTTTTTGCCTCTCCTTTTATTTATTTTTTTTTTGAGCGTTATAACTTTTTTCACTAAACAAAGAAGGAAGATCATCAAATTGACAATTTTTGGGGAGTCTTTCAAATGAAGCTTTGAACATGCTCCTAGTATGTCCGTGAAGTAATCATGCGTTGTGCGTACATAATTTTTTGAAATATGTGTCTCTTTAAAGTGCATATTTATAAATAATCTGAAAACGTAGGTCTAGAAGCTCTTCTAAAGCATTGAAAACCGTCAAAAATTGAGTAATATTTCTAGAAATGTAGATAACTTGTTCAGCTAAAAACTTTATATGATTAGCAGATACATTGTGCACATGAAGCAGACACATTGTGAGACTTAAACAAAAAAAACCTCATTGTCCGTTTCTCATAATATTCATATTAGTTTAAGAACACTTTAAAAAAAAAGTCAGAGATAAAGCAGAATCCAGCTATACCTTCCCTAGGTATACCGCGAAATTATTAATATTGTGTGGGTTATCTTATCCTTGATAAGTTATTTGAAAATCGAATTTTATTTAATAACAAAGTTTAGTTCTGCACTTATAAACGCAAATGAACATATTTCCACATTCCAAGCTATCTATGTTTCAGACGAGGAAAAAGAAGTGATTAAGAAAAAGAAGAAAAAAATGCTCTAGTGAAGTGTCTTTTAGTCTAAATTAACAATGCAACTGTACCTTTAGTAGGCATGAAGGTTGTTACGAATTTTTCTTATCCTTTTTAAATCCGTCCCTTCATTTTATAAAAAGAATTCCTTTTCTATTAGTACTGTTTTATATTAGTGCCCATTTACATTCAGCAATATGCTTTATTGTATTAGAGTTATTACACAACACAGGTGCTCCCGTAACATACGCGATAAAATGATGTAACACACCGTGCGTTAAATGCGAAAATAATGTTGGATTTCACCTACTTCGTCTCAAATTTGGAATTTCTTTGAAATATTAACATTTCTCAACGTTTAAGTTCTCGAGTGGTGAGAAATCAACAACTCGTTATGCATTTCGAGCCCATTTTGAAACATCAGGCTGCCGAATTTCCAGGCGTCAACGAGATGGCAAAGTTCTCATAAGCGTGAGCCCCAAATATAAAGACGCGACGCAATCTACTCCGAAGTGCAAAGTGCTCCCCAAAAAGCAGCTTGGCTCCCATTTTTCCTTTATGTTTTCGCAACTTACTACTTGTTTTCAAACGCTTATTCAATTTTCCTCCCCGATTGACCCTTTTTTGGAAAGTAGTTTCTTCCCCCAGCTCTATGCTCTTTCCTTTCTTTCTTCTGGAAACTCGGTAAATTATCCCTGCCCCAGCCTTTTCCA
Source organism: Uloborus plumipes (assembly GCA_038373865.1). Classification (NCBI taxonomy): domain Eukaryota; kingdom Metazoa; phylum Arthropoda; class Arachnida; order Araneae; family Uloboridae; genus Uloborus; species Uloborus plumipes. The sequence continues at coordinate 11,652 of JAXGGA010010075.1, read as the reverse complement.
TTTTGGTATCAATCAGCGAAAAGTCTTCCTTCCTTGCGTACGCAGCGCATGCAGCCAGGAGAAGAATCGAATACGGAAAGCCAAGGGGAGAGGGGGGGGCTCCCCCTTTATTAAAAGATTGACTTTGGCCATCGCGCCAGCACTGACGGAGAATATGAGTGATAAAACGCGTGAGTTGCAAACGGAAAGGTGACCTTCTTTCTATACTTCATCTACAGCTACCCCATTTACACTGCCGTAGAGAACCAATTGCCTTGATGGATCGCAGGCCAACCACGCTTTCCCACCCCTTCATCATCCGATCACAATGCTACCAAATTTAAAAATCTTTTCCCCTCCTCTTCGTGGAGAAGGTTTTTTCCCCCTCGCTTCTTAGCAATAGACTTTTTTTTAAACTCCTCCACTTTTTTTTTTTACTTCTATTAGAATATTTTTGTGTGAAAATCACTATTTTCCAGATAAGTGAGTAAAATAAAATTTGAAAACCTGATCTTAAGAAATTGTGTGATGCTTCGTATGAAATGTTTACTGTTATATTTCAACTTTTTATTCTTACTTTAATTTTAAAAATGATTTCGTCAACTGAAGCGTAGGCGAAAGTATTAAAAATGAAAATATATATTGTTTTCATTTTGAAACTTACTATTTTTTTTTCAAACTGTCAACTTTTTTTTCTTAATTTTTATTTTAACTCCTCCACTTTTTTTCCCTTTAACTTCCACCTAAAAAATTTTGCCTGAAAATCACTATTTTCCGGAAGTATGGCTTGAATAAAATTTTAAATCCTAGCAATGCTTCGTCTGAAAATTTTTACTGTTATTCATTAACTCTTTTATTTTTAAAAAATAATTTCACATACTGTAGTGTAATAAGCCAGTAATAAAAGAGTAATAATGGGTGGGGAGGGAACTGCTAGCAGTGGCACTTTTAAGAATATTTTTTTTTCTTTTTTTCTTTTCGAATTTCTGTCCTATATTGCTGTTTACTCTATCTTTCTAAAAGTTAACACTTTGAATTAAGTTTATTGTATATTTTCAGCTTTTTTGTTCATACTATGCGAAAGACCACCAATTAATCTTAATATTTTAAAAGGTGCATCATCATGCATGAAGCAATAAGCAAAGAGTAAATTATTTATACAATAAGAAATGTGTGAAATTATAATGTTAAATAAAATGTTCCGTTAAAAAGTTGTAATATTTAAAGGAGACAAAATTAAATTGAGAGAATATTCTAAATTAATTCATTCAAGTATGGTATAAGAAATTCTTGTTAGATATAGTTTAAAGAATAAGCACTCAAACTTACTTTAAAGAATAAGCATTCAAACTTACCGTAGCTAAGTGTTTAAAATTAAATAAACCTTAAACACACATATAAAAATATTTAAAATTACAGAGAATATGTATTCTTTATTTATTCGTTTATTTATTCATTTATGCGAAGAAACAATATTTTTGATAACTAAATAAAAAATTAGAAAACTTTAAATTTTCCTTTTTTCCCGTGCAAAAAGAAAAGTTAAAACTTTCCAATGTTTTCATTGTTCAAATTTACAGCCAAAAAATAAAAAATAGTATTTCAATGCCAGTTTTTTAATAAAATAGTTTACTTTTTTTATGTACTATAAATTTCAAATCCAATTTCCATTTTGAAAGAGATACGTGTTCTTAACTTCGCCACATATTCCTCCACTTAACTATAATTCTACCAATATTACTTTGATATTTATGTTCAGTCGAGTATTTACTTTCATCTTATTTCATCGGGCAAAATCCTTATCTTATACTTCAAGAGCACTTGATCTCGCAAATTTAAACTGAAAACTGTCGATGACAGAGGTTTGACTGCTGCCGTTTCCGACCATAAATAAAACAAAATACATTCCGTTCATTGGTAAACTCTAAACAAGCAGCATGCATGATTGATTTGAAATGTGTTTGAAAGTTTTGCCCTTTAGAGAAGCTTCTGTTGAAAAAATAAAATAAAAAGTTTAACATCTGCTTGCGAATGTTTGTTGTTCCTCCCCAGGAAAGAGAATGATGAGCCAGATTGTCTCTCCATGAAGTATAAGAGATCCGATTCCATCAGAGCAGAGAGGGGCCTAATATTAATCGGGGCGAGGGCAGGCCTCATAAAAGACGAGTCCCATTAATTCGAAAGTGGGAACGAGGAGGGAAGCCAAGAAAAAAGAGCCGTAACTTCGGCCATTAAGAAAAGAGAGGTTCTCCGAAGCCTTCGTTAGCGCAAAGTTGGCCAAGTGTCATTGTGAGTGTGACGTCAGGAAAGTGAGGAGACGGCCCAGGTAATAAAGGTAGTTAAAGTATTAAACTCTGGTCTTGAAAGTCAGCGATTTATACCGGGCCGTGACGTCCCCATATCCGGGCAAATCCCCTTTTTGCCGCGGTTTCGCTCCATTAGACGGCCCTGCCAATTTTTCTCGATCATCCCATCGGCGTGGCTGGCGATTAAGTTTAATTCTCGTAAGTGATTTGGCACGTTTTTATTGGCTCCGCTCGCCTGGATGAGGCTATATATTAATCGAAGACGTAACCTCGGAAATAAGCGCATTTATTTTCTATACGCTGAGCGTGCCTTTAATTCGCGGCTGGAAAGTGACCCCCCCAACAGCAAGGCGAGGATTGTTAAGTCGCCCGTAAGCCGCACATTTGTCTTGTCTGGGGGCTCGTGTTTGTCTTCGCTGCCTGCCCATTGTTGACGGTGGTTAGGTAAGGCCGGGGATTCATCTGGGGGAGGGATGGACTAAATGAAGAGAACGAAGATGTAACACATGAGTTGGAGAGAAATAGATAAAAAAAGGGGGGGATTGGGTGATGGCTAGGGGGGGAGGAAGCAAGCAACGCTCAAAATGCGCCGAGGAGATATTGCTGATTGATGAAAAGCAAGAACATTTGGCGGAAAATTGAGAAAGCTCGAAATGAAGCAAAAGAAGACGACGTCGCCTCGCAATAATGTTTAAAAAAAGGTGAAAGAAGATGAAGAAAAGAGGAAGGGATTGAACCAAGTTGACACGAGGATTAAGTCTACGATGAGAAGAATAAGATCCCGGCAACGTAAAAGTGGAATTTATACGCTTTGACGAGGCTGCAGAATGAATAATGTAAATGACAACCAGCTCCCTATCGATGATCCTGATTCAATAGCAAATGCGGAGGCTTTGTCAAATGAAAGTAAACGATATTAATCTTAAAAAGACTTCCCGATCAGACTTAATTTTGAAAAAGGTGTAAACGAAAAAAGATTCTCAGCCATTCTTCCGGAAGACGGATTATGAGAGTTTCATTCGATTGAATTTCTAAATGGACCACGGATCGATCATTAGTGGAAGTGCACAATTTAAATTCGCGTCCATGTAAAAAAGAGGTGCTGTTATTTCCGTTTTATTACGACTGATGAAAAGAGTCATCGCTGAGGAGGGAATTCTCGGTTGATTAAGAACCTTTCTTTTGCCATCTCCCGTAGCATTTTCGACAAATATATACTGCACTAAAAAATAAAGTCTTCCCTCCAGCCTTAATCACGAGTTTTAAAAGAAATAGTATCAATTAGCTGGTCAATTGTTTCAAGCAAAGTAAGGTTTTGTGTGCTCGGTGAAACCATCAAAACTTTCGATGGGGGAAAACCTAATGTCGCATTTGATTGATTTTTTTTTCTTTAATGTTTATAGTTGCTGAAATAATTTCCTCATAAGAAATGCAAGTTTGTGGGTAAAAAGAGTACAGCTTTCGTGCAAGAAGCAGTTATTATTTTGCATGTTTTAGCGAATGAAATCTAACTCATTGACCATTTTGGCACTTGCTAATGATTTTAAAGTTATCGCTTTTGTAATTAACTTCTGATTTATTACATTATTAAATATGTTTTTTCATAATATACGAAGAGCTATAATTGAACCTGCGTATCGAAAAATACTTTGTCGTTTTAAAAAGGGCTCATCGACATTACTCAAACTTCTGACTAATTATCGAAAATTCTTTACACTAGAGCAAAAATAATAAAAACAGCAACAGTTTAAGTTTCGATAATTGTTAAAGCAAGTGGAAGACCCTTCATTTTCCTAATTGCTTCTACAACGTTTTTATTTGTCTAAATGCCATTAATTAAGCTCTTTCGATGCAAATCTCAAACGGGGGCTTCATTGATTTTGAAAACTTTTTCTGTTTCTGCATTGTCATTCTGTCAATATCTTACAAGTACTTTATTAGATTTTTCAAAAAACATTTATTAATTCATAAAAATATTTCACTTAAAGCTTGCACTTATTAGTTCTTTGTATAAAAGTGTTAATATGTCAACATGTAATTTTCAGAGGTTAAAAATGAATTGTTAAGATGCAAAATTAAATCAAGCTTGAACCTTGAAACTTAATGCGAGTTGTCAAGTCAGCTCTCTCTCGTATGTGACAGATAGAATTTGTTTCATTTTCAGTGTGTGAAAAACTGTCCTTATAGTCAGATGAAAGCATGCATGAATAAGTCATTGTTTTTAGTTATCGTAGAATATAATATTGAAGTTTACGATGTTTTCAAAAGGAAAAAAAAAAACTTAATTTTTTAAACAATAACTTGTTTTGTTAATACTAAGATTCTGATGTATCAATGTGAAAAAAAAGAAAAAAAAAGGTTATTTGTAATTGATAATTTATGAAGTAAACTTGAACTTGCAATATTTGTGTCCCATAATGTTCCTTAGAAGGCCAACATCTTCAAGATCATAAGATTTTTTTCTGAGGATTGTGGATTTTATTCGTTTATTATTAAAGTCAGAAATATTTGGATAAATTTACCTACATATATATCTTATAACCATTAATAAAACTGAAAAATTACACGAAATTGCCAGATTTAGTAAATGCAGTTTCACCTACTGTCAGCATTTAACATGTGATACGCAATCTGATGTATAATGTCTAGAAAAAACATGAAGTTAAAAATACAAGACAGCGTGTCCTAAAGTACAAATAAAATATTAAAAAAGAGTTTGAAAACTCTTTTTTAATATTTTGATTTATGATATAATATTTTTAATATTTTATTTGTACTTTTGAATACGTTGTCTTGTATTTTTAACTTCATTAATTGTACAAAGTTTTCGACTGCTTTTCTTACAAATTTAGAAAAAACGTGTTTGAATTGTGCAAAAAACGGGATTGAAATAAATAAATGTATAAACGAAAATATTGTATCGTATGAGCAATGAAAAAGAAAAGAGTGAAACTGAGAAGATGGAATTAAAATGGTAAAGTAACTAATAAAGAGGAAATCACTTGACCTAAACGTGATTTAGTTTTGAAACAAAACAACTTATCCGGTATAGACAACGTGTTGCAGTTATGAAATTTCATCGGTATGTGACAATGAAGGGCTTGGAGGATGAAAGGCTTTGTTACATTTAAAAAAATAAACACTCTGGACAATGGTAAGCAATGGATACAGGTAAGCAAATAAAACTTGGTACATCGAAAAGTAGATGTCATTAGACCAATTTTATACGCACACTAACGACAAAACCAGAAAACAAAAGCTGCAACAATCAAACTTTGAACTTTAATTGCTATAAATTTCCTGTTATCATTAGACCAATTTCATACGCACATTAAAGAAAAAACCAGATAACAAAGAAACTGCAACAATAAAACTTTGAACTTTAGTTACTCTCAATTTCTGTTTTGTCACACATAACCCCTTAATCTCCCTAGCCCTTCAATTATGATATAAACCTCTATAAAAGGGTTACTAGTTAAACTATCTCTGTCTTTCTAAAATAAGCTCTCTATTCGATTGCATAGTAATACTTCTCACAGATATTGCTACTTTACTTGGGGAGAACGGTAGTTAAATATAAAATAAACCAGCCAATTAACCGAAACGCGCAAAAAACCCTCCTTTTTAGGCAAGACAGAGAGGAATCTTACCTGAATCTATTCGATGGACCATACTTTAAGGACCCTTCTTTGCTGATATCATCTCGCAAACTAACTGGAGATGAATCAAGAGTAAACTTGTAGGAAATAATTACATTCGTAGACGAAGAGTTTTAGTGAAGAAATGGTTATTGCGATATGCATTGCTGCCTTTCCCAAAGTAAGCTTAAATATTGTTACTTAATCGCTTTTCCCACCTGTTCGCTTTCCCAGGTGTTAAGAAGCGTTTTCATTTCCTTTCTTGTATGACATTTGAAGTTTCGAGCAATTTTCAAACTAATCGCAAACACTTCTTCTCACAGTATAAAAATAAATAATCCAGTAATAGATCCGTTTATTTTGCTCTTTTATTCCCATATCAGCATTGGTGTGGTGAGGGCTTTATTGGAGAATTTGTGTGAGATAGATTTTCCGCAGCGGATGTGCACCCATTTGTATGTCATTATTTTTTGAACTTCCGAACGTTTTCGATTTTTAAAGGTTTGACTTTTACTTTCGTTTCATTTATAATACTAATATCCAGTATGCATGCCATGCATGACAATTAATCTGCAATGTTGAATGAAACATAAAAATTTTAAATCCTCTTCCGCTTATTGGAGCTAAAGACTTATCAGTACCACTTCCTTTTGAAGTCTATATATCTATGTACAAAGTTTTGCTAAAATCCTACCATTGTGCCTTGCGATATATCATCCATACAAAACAAGAAAAACATTCCATTGTACTATCCCTCTTATGAAAATAAAAGGTACCGTAAAATGGGGTGTATAGGAACAGCGGGGTCAATCGGAACAAAACTTCCAGACCGTACAAAGAAATTCTTCATAAATATACTATTGGGTATTTTTCGCCATTAATTTTTTTTAGAAAGGTAAGATCACAGGGAGTAGGAAAAAATTACTTTTGTCAATCTGCCAACGCTACTGGCTTCTAAGGAGGGCTGCACGTGGAATGCTAGAAAACATCACATTTTCATAGACTGCAAAACTTCATATGCAAGAACAAACCTTCTTATATTTCAAACCTAAGAGTGATATGTTTCAATTATACATGTATCTGAACAACAGAATACCACCTTAGAATTTACATTTTTTTATAAATTGTGTCATAAAAAGGAAGAATTCTGAAAAATGCCATAGGAAAAAAAATTGCGGGGTGAATCGGAACACTTTGTTCTGTTGTTCCAATTCAAACTTATTTGAAGGAAATTGTTTGAAAAATCAAGATTCTAACCCCAATTCCTCTAATCAAAACAAGGACAAGGATTTATTACTGTTTATCCTTTCTCGTGAGCAACTAGATCTTAGAATGACTGAAAGTTGCAGATTTCATAAGATTTTTTCTCCAGGAGACTTCTTTTTATTTAAAATACGAGGGGGAAAGTCATATAGACTTTATATAGCAAAAGGCAAGCACACAGACAGTGATGAATAAGCGAAAAAACCTTTCAGGACAATCCCCGAAACCCAGAGATTTTAAGAAACTAAAGAAAAGGCAATCATCCCAGAAGATGCTATGAAAAAAATTAAGCCAAGTCACAATTGCTCGTTTTAAGGACAAGTACATATTTGTGGACGACATGAGCGACTTCTATTCGTGTTAAATCTTTGTATTTCAATTCAAAAGCATTTCTTAAAATTACTTTTCATTTTTCATAAGTTCAAAATTATTTTGAATTTTGACAAATTATAAACGTTTACTGGTATTGAAATTATACTTTTATTTGACAGTAATTATCTGTTCTTGTTCTCCCCCATCAATATTACTCATGTTTGTGACATCTATTACAGGTTTCATGGGAAAAAAAAAAAATTAACATGTGTTCCGATTGACCCCTATCAGCGGGGTGATTCGGAACACCCATAATTTCCTATATATTTTCATAATAGCTGTTCAAAATGTTTTGTGTTTGCTTGGAATATCGAGAGTAAAGCAAGACCGAAGTTTTTACCCTGAAAATCAAATTGAAAAAAAATCTTTTAACTGCTTTTTTTACAATCAAAGCTGAAAAGTGTTCCGATTCACCCCATTTTACGGTATGGTATAATAACACAAACTAAGTTGTAAGCGGAGTCTTTATTATGATAACTTTTACTTGCTAAGATATAAGCATCACGCTTGATAAAGAATAATGTTAGGCTAATCTACCTTCCACTCTCCCACTTCTCATTGAAGTAATTGGAGCCGAAAATGTATCAGCACCAGTTCCAACAGCCGTTTGTTTGCATTGCAACTTTCTTTTTTTTTTTTCATTTTATTACTTCTTGATATAGAAAACTTATACTTAATCAAACTATACACAGAAAATTGTCCCAAAAATTATAAAAACACATTATAAGTATAAAAATTATAAGATTTCAATTTGAGAATTGTAAAGTTTCTCACCTCTAATATTTTTCTCAATTTCCGTTTAATAAAGAAATAGTGGGAAAAATAACAAGGGGTTGCTTAACATTTTACGTTATGCTTTTTTCACGAATCTAATACATTATTTTAGATTTCAAAAATATAAAAATAAATAAAATTACTCCTATGGGGAAAAAAACGCTACGATGTTTCGAATAATAATATAAAAACAAACAAACAAGGATGTACTATGTTGTCGGTAATGAGAAATTTTTCGCAGAAAATCAAGCAGAGGACCAAGAAACTTATGTCCAGCACGGAACAGAATCATGAACACATTGATCAATAACATTATCACGATATAAATAGCAGCGACCTTGCTCTCTTGTACATAAAAGTAATTAAATTTGCATCTTTTCGTTTGCCACAGTTCCTTTAGCACACATAAATTTCTCCCCTAAACGCAACTATCAACCAGGGGTTCAATAAGTTCTTGCTTAATCACCAGCACCTATGTAGATATATTTGGCTCCAAAAAAAAAAAATCTGTCTTAATTGGATAGGGCTGTAAAAAAATTGGTTTTAAGTAAGGACTTTATCAAGTTTATACTTGTGGGTCCTTTTGCCAGAGTAGATCTAAGTATGTATTTTGAGGAGGGAGAAGGAGTTGTTTTAACCTATTGAAGAAAAAAAAAGGATTCGAAGCTTAAAATTTAGTCTTTTGAGAATCCTCATCGGCGGGAAAGGGCGAGGGCCCTGTGGGTACAATCTTGTTCTAGACACGTTATTAGTGTAGATGTAAGTAGAAACCGAAATTCCAAGAAATCTGAAACATAACTTTTGATCAGACATCAGGAGTATAGGGATATATCAGCAGTACTTTTGAGAAAAAAATTCTTATGAGGAAATATAGACTTTAAATATTAAACGAGTGCGGAAATAAAATTCTAGTTGTTATTAAAACACATGGTATAAGATGACGGTATAACATCCTATCCCAACAAATCCACCATAACGGCAAAAAAGCGTGATACTAATGAGTCTTAAAAAATGAAGAACATAACTGTTTTTTTTTTCTATCGTCTGCTGCGTGTCGGCAAGAAAACATTTGGAAGCAGCGAAGGAAAAGTGTCATTTCACACTGGATAACCAGGGAACATTTGAAACTTTACCCACATCTTCTAACCATCATTATCCTTTTTAAATGATACGAAAAAAAAATCGTACCAAGCGATGCGCGGTTTAATAAAAGTAAAGCTACAATAAAAATCAAAAGAGAGAAAAGCTACCTAGACATTTATATTGCAAAATACATACCATGTACAGAAGCTGTGAAAAGAGAGTTTAAGGATAGAATCATTTTAGTTTCACTTTTCCCTTATTATTCCTTTTCGACTCTTGTTTGCTATTGCAGATTACTTAGATATGAATCAAGAAATCTCTTTTCATCCCGGATTTGGCAGAAAATATTGTGTCTAAACGTTCAAATGTTCTACAAGTTCAAACTTTCAGAAAGATTACTGAAATATTTTGACTAATATGAACCGTAGTTTGGCTGGATTGTCTTTTGTCGACTAGCAAAAATTCTTATTTAATTACGCTTTCGGCAACAAAGTACAGAAAATAGAAGGGCTTTAAATACATTACGAAAAATAAAAAAAAACTATGAAGATAGTTATGAAGAATGCGTCATGCAAGCTCAGAGTTCAGTTTACTACCAATCTGATATGAAAAACCACCTTTTGTAGTTCGGAATATGAACCGCAGAAATTAGTTATTATCAGAATGATGGAAAATGAATGTGCGCGACGTGGGCATGTTATTAAAAAAGGGGGGCTTTGGTTTACACTTGAATTATTTTTGTGTGCATAAAACATAAGCTCGTATTTGATAAGATAAAAAAAATCCACCTCTGTGTAAGTTGACGGCTCCCTGGAAGAAATGTGCATTTAAGGTCAACATAAAATCTTTTTGCACACGAGCGTGTCAATAGAACTGTGCACGAGAATATGTTCGGAGTGAAAGCAAATTAGCAAAGTAAGTGAGCATAAATATTTATTCTCTTTCGAAAATCAAATAAAGTGAAAGTGATGTATAGCGTGTCAGGCATTGTCTTTTATTAAAGAGACTTTTTAGTAAGGAAGGACCGATTGTTTAATAAAAATCAATTCAAATGAAAATAATGATTTTTTTAACCGAAGCTCAGTTAAATCAATCTTATTAGACGTCAAGAAGCTAAAAGCGAACCTAGAACAAAGAGGATTAAGCCATGAGTAAACGATAAGGGAAAATGTAAGGAAAGAAAAACAGTTCTTAATGTAAGTTATTCGAGAAGAAGTGAAAGAATTTTTCCGACGTGAAGAAATGATTCTTTTACTCTTCGGGAAAAGAAATGAAAAATGCAATTTATATTTCCCAGTTCATTACTGCTTCTGAGGTCTTTGAGTAGCTTTTCTAATTAGCAGTGCTAGATTCCTCATCGTTTTATTGGGAGCGAAAAATCTCGTAAAAAACAGCGGCATAACTGCATATTTAAAATATTCATTAAGCTGGCATTGTCAGCTCACAATGTGTAGCCAGAAAGAGAGGGGACGCATAACCGCTAAACTGAATGCGAAGCTTTTTTCTGCCCTTTTTTCGCCACTGTTTGGAAGTGAAGCCGATCCAAGTCCAATATTTAGCCGTTTGCTTGCACGATATTTTTAAATTAGAAACAAGTTTACATTGAGACAATATCAGGAGGGTTATATGAAAGAGGACAGATAATGTCAGCCTTTTGTGCCCTCCAAGAAACCTAATGATTCAACCTTTTATGTATTTTTTTTTTTACCACGGCGGAATCTTTGGAGCGAAGAAAAATAGCCGCCTATCAGAGGCATGTAAAAGAAACGTTAGCGCTAAAATAATCACAAAACAAACAAATGGATCAAGAAATAAGAGTCCGTGATCAAAAGCGATTTTCGAGCGGCTGCGAATAAAAGAAAACCGGTAATAAAATGTAAAGAAAACGAGGGGGAAAAAAGCACACGTCGCTGAACTGATTTAATCATGAAATATTTACATTGTGTTCTTGTTCCTGGTTTGTTTGTCTAAGCTAGCTACGACCAGATCTAATCCTCCGCCACCGACGCGATCAATTATTTTTCTATCAAACGAAACTAATCACAGGTCTCGCCTCAAGAACCTCTGCAAAAACTAATTCGAGATGAGGAGAAACAGAGCTTATTAAGCAAAACTCATTTTACATCTTTTTGCTCCGGTCCTTTTTCTTCAATCACTTCACTTCTTCCAAAGCATTTAATTAGAACAGGAAGCCCACTTTATGTGCTGGGAACTCGAATTACGAATGCCAATCACAC
>JAXGGA010010074.1:0-48603 GCA_038373865.1 Uloborus plumipes | reverse complement strand
ATAAATTAATGAATTAGTAAAAAAAATAACATTAAAGAAATAAAAAAGTAATTTAAATTAAAAAATAAATTAATTCATAATTTTTATTATAAAAATCCGTAAAAATTAATTAATAAATAATTTAAATAAATAAATAAATAAATTAGTTTAAAAAAATACCCTCCAAAAATGTTGATGGTGCAACTTGTGACATAATCCCCCTTGTGGGCACCTTTGATTACATGAATTTTTACGCATTCGACAGAGTTCGGGACACTTACGTATACGATGGTCATTCAATAATTAGAGGCACACTGACCCTGGACAGAAAACCGTTCACTTCTATAAAATAAACTATCCTTTTGTTCAATATAATTCCCATCAACATTTATGCCCTTATCTCAAAGGGTTATTAGCTTTTTTATACCGGCTGCACAGAACTCTTTCTCTTGAACCAATGTCCTACAAATTTCTTGACATCCTTGTTATCTTGGAACTCCCCACGCAAGGAGGTGAAAACAGATGACCAGAGAAATAGAAATATAGGGTGCTGAATTGGGCTATAAGGGGATGAGACAGTACTTCCCAGCCCATTTTCCAATGGTTTCACGGGTTGACTGAGCATTGTGAGGACGTGCGTTTTCTTGCTGAAGAATCACCTTTCTCCTCTGAGTTCCTCCTCATGTCTCTCTTATGTTACCGGCAACTTGAGTTTGAAGTGAGGAAATTGAAACTTCAATAGAAAGGCCGGAACGGTGATCGCCAGACACGGATTCTCCACTAATTTTGAACCCTTTCATGAACATTTCAAACTTTCACCATACGTTTTAATCAGTCTAGAGTATAAATTAGCTGATTTTTTTTTTACTTTCAGCAATTAGAAAACGATACATAGAACGTTATTCTACCAATGAGGAATTTTCAAAACCTGACTTAATTTTAAGGTTATAAACAGAGCAATATTGATCAATCCGCTGATAAGAACTTATCCTAGAGATTCCCACTTAAGATCCCAAAGGTATCAAACTTGTACTACGAACTGTCTTTTCGCCACATCGATTTGTCTATGTATTTATTGAATGACCCTCGTGAAAATATAACTTGAAGATAATAGGAATCCCACATGCACTTCTTTGGTCAAAAATTAAAATTTGCTGGTCAGTAGGGGAATGTGGGGCAAAGTGAAATACCCGGAGCAAAGTTTAATGATAAAATATTAGCAGCTTGCAGTGCTACCTATGAGTATCTTCTTCCATTTACCATAACTTACAGATGCGAATTCAAATTTTAAGCCTATGCAGCTATCAAAACCGATATCGAAGCTTTTTAGATGCTACTCCTGATATTCGTCTCAGCTAACAACAAATAAACGCTGTTTATTAAAATTGCTCCAGTTAAAACAAACCCAATCTTTCCAATAATTCGATTCTATTTTGAATTTTATTCGTTTTGTTACCCATTGATTTCTGTCTGATTGTTTTGATTTTTGCACTTCATAATTTATAGAGCATTGTAAACTACCAACCTTCTTTGCAATAGCGATGTTCCTCTCAAATTATAGTAATGATTACTTTGATTAAGTTACAAGTATCTATATACTCTAATGACAGGGGTTCTAATGACATTGGTCTGTAGAAGGAGAAGGGGTCCGCTATCTACAAAATTTAGGAAGCCCCGCCCCAACATTATTTAAAATAACCATTCAAGAAGTAAATAAATCTTAAGTACCATGTTAGAAAAGGTAAATGATGGTGTCATAGCAGCGAATAAATGCATCGAAATGCTATGACGTAGTTAAAAATGGCTGAATTTCATAATCGACGTTTAAAATTTCAATCAAAGGAAAAAGTAAATCAGTGTTATGGTTTGCAAGATTGATGCAACACAGAAGTAGCAATGCTATGCGAATTTGTTATATCTCTTTTGCATTTATTCAACAAAATCATTTAAAATTAAAGCAGGTGTCCAATTGTAGAAAGTATTCTTATATCGCCAAATTTTTGGCAAAATTGTAATGTTACGTAATGTAAACTAGACTGCAGTTTCAAAAACTATGTAAATGCTTTTTCGAAAAAAGATTTAAATCATACATTTTTTGAGGGGGGGGGGCAAATTTGGTGCGTTTTCAGATGGGAGTCCGCGGTGGCCTGGACTTTGAGAGGCACTGCTCTTTGCAAAAGACGTATGGAAACGAATTTTAGTGATAAAATTATCTTCAGCTTTCATAGTTACAGATAAGAGAAAAAGAATGATTGATACCTCGTGTCTTAATGCATCACATTGTGAGGTCTAGAATTCACGACTGATAATAATTATTTTGCAGTAACTGTTATTGAAATCAAATTTATTTTTATGTTAAAACTATTTCATTTGTTACATTTATATTTCTTTTCCTGCAAGCATTTTTTTTTTTTAAGTTTATTCTCATTCATTTATCATTTCTATTTGAACCGAGAAATTAACTCATAAAATCGAGTGAATTAACCAATAGATGCCTCGATTACCAAATTTCAAGTAATGTATTAAAAGGTTGATAAACTGAAAAATTAATTTGAGGCTTTTACTCAGAAAACCCAATGTCTTCTTTCAATTGTTAAATTTCAATTGAAATACAATAATCACTTATTCTTATTTTCCTAATTCTCATACATACCAAAATCAAGTGCGGTACACAATTTCATTTTTTTTTTTTTTAATTTTAAGCCTCCCCCCCCCTCTCAGCACACACACACAAACACACCTACGCACTTGCAGAATAGTTATAGTACGCCTACACGCTTACGAAGTAGTCATAATACGTTTTTTTTTTTTCTTTGTATGACCTGTAACGTTCCAAAAAAAAGCAGCGTTTTGATGTCGAACTCCACCCTCTTTTATTTTTGAAGGTTTACGTGCACCCTCGGGTATTATTAACCGACCACCCCCCTGTCGGGGCCTCTTAAGTGAAAGTGCGAGTTCACTTCGGTTCGTTGAGGGTCATGTGCGTAACACAACGATAATGATAGATATTTCCAGAAGGGCCCCCAAGGGTAACAAGGACTGGATCCGAACAATAACCTTTTGGAATCCGCTTTAAGATCTTGCCCACAAGCAGGGACTCATAAAACCCTGGAAATTCATTTTTAGTAAATCGCCAGTGGCAGGGGGATACTTTTAGTTTAAAATCCACTTTTTTTATCATTGGTAGCCACATTGTCCAATATCCAGTAATTATTTGTCTATGAAAAATAATTGCAGTTTAATTCTCTTGCTTTTTTTTTTTTTTTTTCCTCCCTCCTCCAAGGTGCGTCCAAACCGTACATGCCTGCTGCAAGTTTGCGCTTGAGAGGGGGACGTGGGGTAGGAGAACAGGCCCATCATTTCATTTTTCTTCCGGAGGGGGAGGGGGAGGGGGGTTACTAAGAATATAAACTCAAATTAATAAAACCACAAAACGACAAAAACTACATATCCACTTGAATGTAAGTATGTCAACTGCCCGAAGTCAGTGTGGTAATTGAGTGAAGCGAATAACGTCTTTTCGTATCCGTTGGCTAAATGAAATACTAGAGCCTCCAACTCTGTGGTATGAGCTTCGCTTTGCAAGCCGTAGGTCTTGGGTCAATTTCCACCGGAGCTCTTGGTGCTATTTTTGTGCTACAAGTTCTTCTTGTGTTGTCTATTCTATAAAATAAAGAGTGTCAAATAAAATAAAGAAGGCCAACTTCTTTAGGTGTGGGCATCTTAGGGAGACTTCTAAAGGTCCTTTAAAAATGTATAGCGGCGGGCCCCCAAACTGTAAGTTCGCCTGTAATTGTTATTAAAAGCATTAGTTTCTTCCTCTTCATAACACATGCACAGAACTTTTCGAAACAACCTCCTATAAAACTGTGTACATATTTTTTTCGCGTGAGCCTAGACCACAAAATAATCACTCGCCGCTTGACTACTTAACTTTACTTTGGTAACTAAATAAAATGCTCAACTGATCACACATAATTTTTGGGTCATTGATTTTTTTAAATCTTTTTTTTTAAATCAAAACAGCTTAGTAGTATTTTGTATCAGTCAATTTTTGACTTAAAAACAGTTCCAAGTTCTCCCATAATATTCCTCATATTGTTGTTATGTCCTTAGTAAATACTAGGGAAAACTTGGGCGCCACTCCCTAGAGAGGTTGGACTTTTATTTACTCACCGTTCGAAACTTAGTACAAAAAAAATGTTGTTTTATTCTTGGAGTAATTTTTACTGCCCAGTTTTATTACTTTAAGAGAAGAAATTTCTCAAGGTTTTAGACATTCTTTAGTCACACTTCGACTATTAGCAGTTATATTTAAGTGCCATTTTATAGGAATCTCTTTTCGTTTTAAATGTAGATTATAATTTATACGAATACATATTCGACTTATATTGTTGGCAGTGGCATAAAATAAGAATGATTCCTAGCTTCCTGGACTTCCGGAAAACTGGTATTCAAAAACTGACGAAGCAAAGATTCAGCCTGACCTTATCACAGTAGAAAATAGGTCAGTTTAAGTAAACTAATTCCTGTTCTGTGTTTTGTTCTCCAATGTAATTTTTCTTAAATAGTTTAGGCTATTTACCTCTGTGAGGAATTTAACATTCTTTTTTAAATGTTTCAACTTCACGATAGCCACTTTTGATTGCGTTTTAAGTAGTACTTACATCAGAAATTATTAGTTCTTTGAGAAACATTTTCAAACGTAACAAGCATCAGGAACTAAAGACCTTCATTACTTTGATGAAAAAATTCATTCTTGACATAGTTAGGATTCATATTGTTTTCTTGCTGCAGTGGCGCCCAACCTTTTTCTGCCGGAGGGCCCACATCAAAATCTTTCTCGCTGGCTAGAACACATATAAAAATTTAAAGTATTTAATTTTTTTTCAAAATAACATGAGAAAATATGGAATAGGGAAAAAAAATATGCAAACAAGTTTTGTCATCATTATCTGATATTTCTTTTATTAATAGAAACCAATTTCTAGATATTTGGATCAAGGGAAAAAAACAGTGGCAATAATACATGCACTTCTACTCGCCACTGACGGTCAAAAAAAAAAGAAAGATCTTGATCATTACCATCGCCACTTTTTTTAGCTACATTTTTCAGTTTGGGTGGATTTTGATTTAGATTGCTCTGATTTTGGTATGGATTTTTTCTTTTCATAAATTGCAAGAATTCTTCTCTTTAAACACAATCTGGATTGCAATGTACTCTACGAATATTATTAATGTACAACGTTTGTAAAAAATAGCTCAATTACTGCATAAAACAAACTAAAGAGAAAACTGTTGAGGAAATTAGTATCAACAAAGTTTTTAAATATGTCAAAATGATGAAATTAAGCTGTGTTAACGACTTTAATTAAGAGAATAAACAAACATCTTTCTTCCTAGCTACCCAGCAGTTTAAGCATAAGGGCAAATAGGGTCGTTGCCCGAAAAAATTCTTAGCGTTTTCCTCCAGCTAAAATAATCACAAACGTTTACTGAGATAAATCGAAAAAGACAGAATTAAATCAGTATTGACTAAATTGCTGTTCACTAATTACTAATTAATTTGACTTGAGGATGAAACTTTAGAGCAAATTTAATATGCGTAAGCAACAGTTAGCGAATCTTGCTCGTTCTCTCTCCAGAGAAAAAATCTTAAAAGCGTTAAAACTTTTTGATGTGACGCAAAACATAGTGAATGGTTGTACGCCTTTTGGGTCAGGGACACCTTACTGGTTGGTTACAGGAGGTCACTGTGACCTCTCAAATTCCTTACTTGGCATTTTTACGCTAACAATTCGGCAAATTTGGAAACAACATTACAAAAGGTTTGTTTTTTTTTAATTTTTATGCTTTTGTAATGATGATTAACGTTTCTTCTTATTAGATGTACGCATACGTACAAGGGAGTAAATGGTACAAAGGCATCAATGGTAAAAAGTATCCAACTTCCTACAGTGCGTAAAAGTTGCCTCATGTTATTATTTTATTAATAGAATGTGTGCAAAATCTTATTAATTTGATTTAATATCTTTAGTTGCCTCGGAGTCCGTTCGTTATGGAAATGTATTTAAAGTTACCGTTTTTTCTTATATATATATATTCTTATATATATATATATATATATATATATATATATATATATATATATATATATATATATATATATATATATATATATATATTTAAATCAGAAATTTGAATGTTTTGTTTTAATAGCTTCGAAAAGTAGCCATATGGTATCTACCCATGGAGTGCCAAGTTTCGACACTTTTTGGAACTAAGAATTCCAATTTATTATTTTTTAAAAACATTACAAAACCGATAAAAATAAATGAATTTTGTGTAATGAATGTATCCAGAAATAACAGAATAACAGTAGCCATTGACCTACATCAATAAAAATAGTTAAGTTATTTTTCTGCGATAGCAAGTTGCACATCATTTTGTGTTTGTTCTGTGGGTATTTTTCTTCAGAAATAAACATGCATGTCGTTAAAATGTAGAAGTTTCAACAGCACTTGTACCAAAAGCAGTTATTTCATATGTTATTCGAAATATATTTGTTTACATTTTACTAAAGTTCGTGAAGGTTTTTTGCCACCTGACGAACGGAAGGGAGAATAGGCAGTGTTAGAATACAGAAGAAGAAAAAATTGGGCTAGAAAAAAGGGAAAAACTGATTCTCGAAGGGAGTCATTGTCCTCAAAGTTAACATGCGAGTAACAGAGCGACATGAAAATAATGTACAAATTCAGAAATTATACTTATTTGGCATCTTGAACTTGCATATAATTTTTTAAAGTCTATCATTCATAATTGGTGAGTTTTTTTTTTTTTTTTAGTTTTTTCTTAATTCATTGAATAGCTATTTCTTTTCTTTCAAGCAGCGCTTTAAAATGTTGTTATAACTTAACTTCTGCGAAAAATATCGCATTGTATTAAGAGTTCATTTTTAAAAGAATGGCATGAATTTGATATGAAACTTGAATGCTGTTCGAAAAAAAAAATTGCAAAATTTTAATATTTAAAATTCAAAAATTTTGAAGATAGTGTCTTCCATTAATTTCACCCAATTTTTATCTTTCAAAAAGATAAAATTGTATACTTGCTTTATTTTTGCAGAAAGCTTTAATGTAATAAACTTATATTATTAGGATTTAACAAGTAAATAATGCATCACCAATGTACTTTTTTTTCTGAAATAAAGTACATTTTTGATTGTTTCCTTTTTTGCAGTAACACTTTTTAGCCTACTTTCCCGTTAAAAATAAAAGAGACGAAAAAAGCATTAAAATTAGCTTAATGCATCTAAAAAATGTCGCCAAGTCCAAAAAATATCGCCAAGTCCAAAAAAATATCGCCAAGTAAAAAAAAAAAGTCAAAAAGAAACAAAAAAATGAAATAAATATCGAAAAATTAAAAATTTGAAAGTAGGGTATTGAGATGGGGAATTTGTGTGTCTGTCGGTCTGTCGGTCTGCCTGTCCCCCCCTAATAACTTTTGAATGAACATTCCGATTTGGACAAACTTTTTTTTGTTGGAAAGATCTCGGCGAGTACAGCTCATTCCCATATTTGATTTTTCGATTTGAACAATTTTTGGTGCAACTTTAAACCGTTCAAACAACATGGCCCGCGATATTAACTTTTTAGTTAACAGTCCGATATGAACAAACTTTTTTTTGTTCGAAAGATCTTTTCAAGGGTACTTCATTCCCGTATCTACATTTTCGATTTGAACAATTTTTCGTTCAACATTGAACCGTTCAAACAAGCTCTCACCCCTAATAACTTTTGAGTGAACCGTCCGATTTAAACAAACTTTTTTTTGTTCGAAAGATCTCGGCAAGGATACTTCATCCCCGTTTTTAAATTTCCGATTTGAACAATTTTTCGTTCAACATTGAACCGTTCAAACAAGCTCTCACACCTAATAACTTTTGAATGAACAGTCCGATTTAAACAAACTTTTTTTTGTCAAAAGGTCTCGGCAAGGATGCTTCATTACCGTATTTAAATTTTCAATTTGAACATTTTTTTTTTTTGTTCAACATTGAACCGTTCAAACAACCTTTCCCCACATAATAACTTTTAAGTGAACCGTCCGAATTGAATAAACTTTTTTTTGTTCGAAAGATCTCGGAGAGGCTCATTCCTATATTTCACTTTTCAATTTGAACCATTTTTCGTTCAATGATGAACCGTTCAGAAAAAATTTTAACATGAGCGCCTACGGAGAAATTTAAATTGAATGTTGATTCTGAACTTCAAGGCGGATTTCCTTCAAACTAACTTTGTAAGAAAATGGTTTTGATAAATAATGTATTGTAAAGTACTTTTCTGAATAATCTTCTGTGAGGACTCTGATTCCTACTCCGACTCCGCAAACATGGCGGAAATGCAGGCTCAGAAAAAATGACTGACTGGGCAGACGATTTTTTGTTTATTTATTTGTTTGTTTAATTTATTATTATTTTTTTTTTATCAGACGATTTTTTTTTTGTTAACAAAAATTTTTCATTCACGAGAGCATTTTATTCCTTATTTATATTTAACAACCGGCAACGGATTAAAAATGAAATTCAAGACATTTTATTAACGAACAAGTTTTTTTTCTTTCTTTGATAAAATGTGTTTTGAAGTTCTTTGTACTTTTATTTTATTTATTTATTTTTTTTTTTCTTTTGAAAACGATTGTGGAATTTTTCTACGGAAGAACTATAACAGTTACATTCTTTAAAAGGTGCGACAAAACTTTATTGACTCGTTTATTTACTTTTTACGTGTCTATTTTATCTGATGAGAGGGGTATATTTTGCTTTCAGAAATCAGCTTTAAGTGCTATACAGATATGTTTGACATAATTTTTAGTTTCAGATAATCAAGAGAATATTGATCAGATGCTACAATGCCGATGTCGATGTACGGGAAAGTAGGCTCGTTTAGTTCTTGACAGAACTTCTTGTTAAACATGTGTCAGAGCAGGGGTGCCCATCCCCCCAAGGTCAATAGCGCAAATTCCCCCCAAAAAATTTTCACAACTCTCTTGTGCTTTTTTATTTTTATTTTTACCCCTCTTTTTTGTTTTATTTATTTTTTTAAATATTACTTATTTATTTTTTCAAATATTATTTATTTTTTCAAATATTATTTTTTAAATATTATTTTTTAAAATATTATTATTTTTTTAATATTATTTTTTTAGTTTTTTTAAATATTATTTTTTAATTTTTTTAAATTATAACTATTATATTTTCTATATCAATTTTTTTAAAGTTTGAATTATGCGCAGAATAGAATCGCTTTTTTCCCTTTCAGACATTACAAGCACACACACACACCCAAAGAAAAGTAAATAAAAAAATTTAAAAAAGAAATAATCTAAATTAAAAAAATAAATTAATGTATGATTTAATATAACAAAATAAATTAATAAATAATTTGAATAAATAAATAAATTAGTTTTAAAAAAATCCCCCCCCCCCCCCCCAAAATTTTGGTGGCGCAACTTGCGCCATAATCCCCCCTGTGGGCACCCCTGTGTCAGAGTGTGATTTTTTCTCTAAAAAATATTTAAAGAGTAATGCAAAGCATTGTATGAAACATAATTTTAACTGTTTGTTTTGTTTTCAAAATTTGTATGCATTGTATTAAACCTCCTTTGCAACTGTATCAATCCTACCCAGTAACTAGGAGGTGAGATAAAATCGTAAATTTTCGGAGAAAGTCGGTTAATTTTTTTAAATGGGTGGATTTTTAATTACCCTTTATTTTAAACATATAAATAAAGGATGACTAAATTCGGTTGCCGAACAAAATTCTTCAAAAGTCTGCTGACGCATATTCTCTTGATCTTGCGCCAGCAGACTTTTTCCTTTTTCCACGACTGAAATTGACTGAAGAGACACTGATTTTCCAGCACCACAGACATTTAAGCTGCTGTTACCAAGGAACTTAACAACAGGAGTCTCAAAGGAGTACTTATTCGAAAGTTTCCAAAACGTGTACGGACGTTGATGACGTCAGAAATGTTTTGTTGGTCCCGGGAACTACTTTGAAGGATAGTCATGCATTTATCTGCAAATAATAAAACAGTGATTATTATGCCATCAGTTACCTAACTTTTCGGTCTCACCTTGTATTTTACGAATTTTTATTCCGTTTCATCTTCGTTAATGAGCTATATGTCCTTACAAGTTCTTATGTCACAGAGATCCTGCAGCATGCCTGAGAGACGAACGATTACCGTGATTTAACAACAACACATGTTTACGTCTGAAACAGGCGGCATGGAATACTGAAGCACGCATCCTGTTTATGTTTATCACGCTATCAACCTTAACCCAAATCACGTCTTCCCGCTTTTATATTCGGCGAGTAATTAAAAAATCGAATGTAAGAATGTTTCGAATGACGCCCGCCGGCCCACGCTCGCGCATGAACCTGCCAAGGTAAATCGGTTGCCAGTAGTCACATAATACCTCTTTTATATCAGCCGAATGACGTAAAGGAAAGAACAAGAACGTTGCGCTTTCCAAGGCAGCTGATATGAATCCAACAAGCGTGCTTTGTTGACAGTATTTAGGCATGGCGATTATGGCGGAGGCCATTCAATGCGCGTAGAACGCCCATAGGTTCCATGACCTCCAAAAGTAAACACGGGTTTTCGATCGCAAAAATCGGCTGCGGTAGAGACCCTTCCGGGTTGACAGCTACTCGGGAGGATTCGCTTCTTTCTTCGAATTGATTCTCTTCTTCCTTCCATCTCGACTAAATGTCTTCTGTGACGCAAGATTAGCGTAGTGGAGAAGAATTCGAAGTAAAAACGGAGCTCTCGGCTTTTTCTTCTTCATGTTCTGCTCCGTCGGAAGGAACAAAATAGTTCGGTACTGACGTGCATCCGGTTCGCAATAAATGCGGGGAGGTTCTCAAATACTAAAACCTTCAACAGACAACTTTAAACCATCAGGCTTGCAATTTTCCATAAAAATGACAATAGAAATCATGCCAATAATAAGGATAATGATGAAGTCTGTCGTACCCGGACTTACATACTAGAATGTGAGACAACTTATCCAGGGGCACAGAGTACCGGATAATCAGTTTTTTCGTACCAGGGCAAACTAAAAAATTGCGGCTCTTACCTACGTTCCTTCAAACTTTTCTTTCTTATCTTATTTCTGTCCTTTGTAAAAAAAACCGAGGGACAGAAATAAAGAAAATTCCCCCCCCCCCTCCCTCGTCCAGAAGTTATCGAAAAGGTTAGGGCTCCGGCTTGCTCGCCTTTAGACCCGGCCCGGCCAAGGGCGGATCCAGAAATGTTCTAAGGGAGGGGCGATTGTTTTTTGTTTTCTACTTGCCCCCTTTTTTTACCACATATCCTGGTTAACACATGTTTATTACAAATGTTTCGGTCCTCAATTTCGAAAAAATTCCAGATCAGAGCCCCGAATCCCAATCACTCCTCATAGTATCATCGATGATCATCTAAAATTGCCATTTTTGAACTTCAAAGTCGAAAAACTGCTGGAGAAGAGTCCCTCAAGGGAGGGGCGATCGCCCCCATCGCCCCTCCCTTGTATCCGTCCCTGGGCCCGGCACTGCAGCCCCGCAAATCTTCCATTTTTGAAACGGCGGGAAATTCTCTCAGTTTAACAAATGAAACTCCATATTGTACGAAATTTTGCTTTATCCTACCGTAAGTTTCTACATTATTCTACACACGAAATTCACTATTTTCTGTGCATATAACTAACTGCCCATTCAAGACTATTCGATAACTTTAGGATTTATGCTAAATAATTCTTAACCCTGTGTAGTGCATTTCGAAGATTTTTTTTTTCTTAAAATGTGGGCATATTTCATTTGAAAGTAAATTTTAAGTTAATATTTGCCATTGCAGAAACTTGTTTCACCTTGTTCAAATTTCCCCATTTAAAACCCCTGAAAACTTGCACAAAATGAAATTCATTAGAAGCTCGTTTGACAATTAGAAAGAAAAATCATTTGATTGAAATAATCATTTTTACCCGAATCTTAAAACTAACGCTCACATTTATCTAAAAGTCATCTAGTGCGACCAATAAAGTCAAAAATCTTTTCAGTGAAATAAATTTTTTAAAACATTATATCAACCCGTTTAAAAATAATTTTGCCCGAAATGTCCCTCTTTTCTTTAAAGTTAACTAGTGATGTAACTGCATGAAAAGTAACAAAGTAACCTGATAATTTTTCGACCGTGATTTGTTTTTATTTACTTGAAAGATCTTTAAAACTGATATTATCAGAATTTAGAATGCCATTTTGATTCACATAATTATGTTTTCCTGTTTGACAATGTCAATAGTCAGGTAAAGAATATTACTAAGCAAAAGTCCACACAGTTAAAGAAAATAATAATAATAATAATAATAATAATAAACTTTCACAGATGAACTTAAAAAATTATCTACTTGATCTGCCGTAACTGATACTACTAACTACTGCATATTTTTCTTTTTGTGGAGCAATTATAGAACTTACGACAGCAAAGAATCTTGTTCAGTTCATCAGCACTTCTGAGCTCCTCGTTAGTAATCAAGATTTATTATGCCAATTTAATTTGAATAATTTTATATTCTTGCCCCGACAATGTCATTAGCTGGCTGAAGAATGTTATTAGCCAAAAGTCCATATCATTTTTTTAAACTAATTGAAAATTAGTTTAAAACAAATAATCTGTAAAAGTCTATCAACAAACTTAGAAATATATTTTTTTGTCTTCCCTGACTTTTAATACAACTAATTCTTATACAATAATCTGAGTAAGATATTAAAGGATCCTCTTTATTTGATGAGCAATGTCAGAACTTCTCATTGTCAATCAAGATTTAATATGCCAATTTTGATTTGAATAATTTGATTTTCTTGCCCCGACATAACTGTACCTCAGAACCACAACGACGTTAGTCCAAAAATAGCCATTTTCACTTTTTTGCTTCATTGTATGTAGAATCTTATTCCACATCGATTCATTAAAACAGTATTCTATAAAACAAATTCCTTCACAATTATTTAGCAGCGTGAAAATTGCGCAAGTCCCATCCTTTGCATGTATTCGACAATCGTTTTTCCTCTCTACTGAAAAATGACGAAACTGGACTTACGTTAGTTTGGTTCTGAAGTACAGATAAGCTTGCTGAAGAATGTTATAAACCAAAAGTCCATAACATCTTTTAAAACTATAATTGAAAATCGGTTTGAAACAAATAATTTGAAAAAGTCTACCGATAAACTCAGAAACGTTTTTTCATCTACCTTAACTGAGAAAAAAGGTTATTTCCAATAATCTGTGTTAGACCTTCAAACAAATAATTAATGCTTTAACAAATAATTTGAAATCGTCTATAATTAAACTCAGATATGTTTCTTCGTCTTCCCTAACTGATAAGACGACCGGTTCTTATATAACAATTTGAGTAAGATATTAAAGGATTCTCTTTAACGAGCAATGTCAGAACTCCTCATTGTCAATCAAGATTTAGTATACCATTTTGATTTGAATAAGTTTGTTTTCCTGTCTCGACATTGCCATTAGCATAACAGATATCTAGGTCTATGCCTCAGGCAAAGGATTTAAGAAGATGTAATGCTGACCTTTAACGACCACAACTTCTGCAGCCTCTTATTTCTGGCGAAGGATCAAAAGCATTCACACTTTATCTGCAGCACGAAACATCAGACGCCTTCATACTTCCGGTAATCACTTTTCTTATAAGAGCATTTTCTGTGTCACTTTATTTTTCTGAACTTTAATGGCTGTCCGAAAGTTTCTGAACAAATATGTCCGAAACGCAGTCATAACTCATTGCTCGCATCCCTTCTCAAAAGTAATAATCAAATTATAGTTCAAAAGAACTAAAAAATACCCTTTTAGAGTTAATCAAACTATCATGATACTCTTACTGATTTCCCTCTAATTTTCAAAATTATTGAATATCAGCTAAATTTACATGTACTTATAATTAATACATCAACAAGTAATGTAGTTAAGCCTCTTTAATATTAATAATAGTATTAAATATATTACTTTTATATTTGCAAAGAACGTGAATTTTATCTTTTATTCAGAGTCACATACATACATACAAACAAACCCACATGTGAAACTAATAAAAGCGTATTAAAAAAAAAACTTCTTTTCGGTGAACTGTAATATTAAATTAAGTTGTGGCCATAATAACATTACATTAATAATTAAGTAGAAAAGCTCGATTCAGAATGTAAGCTAAAATTATACAGTTTTGCTAAACATTAATTTCGAATGTGAGATCTTATACTTACTCTTTAGGTCTCCGCTTCTTTCTTTTCTTTTTTTTTTTTTTTCAGAGAAATGTGATTTTTTACTGGTCAATAAGTATTTTTTTAAAATAACCTTTGGGAAATAATTTTGAAATAAATAAAGGAATAACACAGCCCCTCCCCCCCCCCCCCCCCCGCACTTAGTAACAATTTTTCATTCAGTTCCTCACTTAGTACCTATAAGTTGCTGAAAATTTTTTCATTCTTTTATGTTCTCATTTTTCACTTACCCATTATTATAGTCAACGAGTAAGTATGATTATCCATTCTCCCGATTTCCCTCCTAGGAAACCGGGCCTTAAAGGCCCGGTTTCCTAGGAGTGAAATCGTCGATCTCTGGCGAGGCGACAGACGCAGCCGCCTTCTGCGCATGCGCCTGAAGGGCTAATTTCCTAGAATCGTCGCCGACCGCTGGCGCGAAGCACGCTGGAATCAGAACCAGTTTGATTGGAGCGTGGCGTGAAGCGACGTCAATCTGCGGCTCAGGCGCATGCGCAGAAGGCGGCGGCGTCTGTCGCCTCGGCAGAGATCGACGATTTCACTCCTAGGAAACCGGGCCTTGAGCCGCAGATTGACGTCGCTTCATGCCACGCTCCAATCAAACTGGTTCTGATTCCAGCGTGCGTCGCGCCCGGCGTCAGTGACGATTCTAGGAAACCGGGCCTTAAAGGGCTGGTTTCCTAGGCTCAGGCGCATGTGCAGAAGGCGGCGGCGTCTGTCGCCTCGCCAGAGATCGACGATTTCACTCCTAGGAAACCGGGCCTTTACTCGTTCAAATCGCGCCGCTGTACTTGTGTTACTCATTTTTGGAATCTTCATTTAATGTAGGCTCTTGTTACAAATTTTTAAAATCTCAAAATTTACAATAGTCGTTTTTAGGAATCTCTCCCTCCCATTTTTGAGCAATACATATTATTCTCTCGATGGTTTTCGCCACAGAAAAATTGTTAGCAACAGGAGTTATTTTCTGTCATCGTAAAATTGCATTCCAAAAACTGTATCCGAAATGTTTTCAACAAAAGTTCGCCTTTTTTTTTAAAATCGTAGAGCGTTATTTCCGAAGTACAGTATGTAATTGATAAGTTGAAGTGATATCGTGAAAAAAAGAAAAAAAAAAAAAAACGCTGGAAAGAAGCGGAGGAAAACTTTTGTTTCTATCTCTTTTAAGTGGATAAGACTGGCCGATTTCAGATCATACAATTATACAGACTCCAGACCCCATATAACTAAATTTCTATACTGCCAGATAGATTTAAGCTAACATCAGTGTATCTAACCGAACTCTACCCTAGCAAAGTTTCACATTTTGTACGGTTTGTCTTGTAACGTCGGGGTGTTTATCAATTTTTCATTTTTTAATCTATTTGGACGTTACCAAGAAAAAAAATTAATCGGTCAAAATGTCGCCACCCTGGCTGTTGCGCCCGTGGCAAGAGCCACTCCTGCCACCCCCTAGCTACGCTAATGATGACACTTAGTAACAATTCCTCACTTTTTTTACACCTCATTTGTCGAAAGTTTTTTGGCTTATTTTATGCCCTTTGTTTTCAGTTATATATTTGTTTTATTTATTTTTTTTTATTTATCAATATTTTTTTACTTATCTATTCTCAATGAGTAACGTTGCAGCACTATTTAACTCTTTGAATCCCATTCCTCTAATACTTGCCTCGTGCGTCGGTATCCCTTATGTAACAAGACACAGGTCAACACCTCTGGATTACCTTGCGCAAAAGAAGTTTTCTGTTCCAACCGAACAGTTTTGTTGGTGAAAAGTTTTCAAGTTGTTGCAAGAATTTCTAGTCGAAGAAAATAAAGAAGTTTTTTACGTTAATTTCCTCGCTCTTTAGTGTCTTCGAAATCAGTTTAAGTTTCAAGGACGATGGTGATTACCACTTAAGTGCAACAAAGAACTTCATTTATAGAACGGAAAGCTCTTAATTGTATGTAAATTCTGTCCTTAGAAAAGGTTTGTTTCTTCTCGGGAATTATTTAATTATGTATATTTTGAAGAAATTATCACATTTTGTGCAAGAAAGTAACGGTACAAATTCATTAGTGCGGAAGTTTCATCGAATTGTTTACTTTAACTATTTAGAATAATAATAAAAACCTATTTTAATTAGCATTTATGCTTATTTTTGCATTCTTCTATATTCAAAACAGAAAAGAAAGTACTGGAGTCGAAAAAAAATTTAATTTGCAAATTTTGATGAACTTGCATGTTTTAATGTGTATTAAGAGCCCATTTTGACCAATTTTTGGAAAATGTCTGTCTGTCTGTAATTATGTATGCGTATAAGAAGTTTATTTTATTTTATTTTATTTTTTTTTGTGCGTGGCAGCTTTAGCTCAGAACTTAATGCATGAAATCAAATGAAATTGGGAAAAATACACATATGGGCTCTGTAAACTCTCTGTAAACTCGTCATTTTCCATACAAAATCTGTCCGAGCATTTTTTTTTTTTTTTTTTTTTAAGTTCATATAATTATAATAATATTTCTCAGGGAATGAATCTATTACAGTCGAGCTTGAATAATTCAAACGTCTTTTATTCGAATTCGTGAGTAATTCGAAGTTTTTCGTCGGTACCTTGAAACTTGCATTCAATTAATACTAAAAAATTCTTGGTTATTTCGAAGTCCAACTTCTTTAATTCGAAGTTTTTTTTCTTTCAAAACCGATAAAATCTAGTTTCAATACAGTCATTTGAAAGGAAGCAGAGTTATTTTTAGCTTTTAAAGGTGAAAAATGCAGTGGTGGAAAACACAGTAAAGACCGAATAACATTACTTGTGGGAGCAAACAGGGACGGCACTGAAAAGTTACCATTACTAATGATTGGGAAATCAATAAATCCAAGGTGTTTTAAAAACGTCAAAACAAAACCTGTAAAATACCGTTCGAATACGAAAGCATGCATGACGGGGAATCTGTTTGAAGAATAGCTGCTAGATCTTAATCGAACATACAAAAGAAAAAACAGAAAAATCATCCTGTTTATTGATAACTGCAAAGCTCACAAATCAATACCGGCTATGGAGAATGTCACTGTTAAGTTTTTTCCACCAAAAATGACTCCAGTAGTGCAACCAATGGATCAAGGCATCATAAAAAATTTGAAGCATTTCTACAGAAGCCTAGTCGTTCAACACCTCCTTACTGAAACTTCGCAAAAGGTTCCCATTACCCTACTCGATGCATCAAGAATGTGCTTGAATGCATGGTCTTCAGTGAGCCAAAAAACAATTGCAAACTGTTTCCGGAAGGCAGGGTTCATGAAAAGCAGCTCTGTCCCTAGTGAGCTCTTTGATGAAGAAAATTTACCTCCCCCAATTGCTTGGACAGACAGCATACTTTTTGAGGGTTACGTCAACATAGGTGACAATATAGACATTTCGCTGCTTGAAATGAACAACGGCATATCTGCAAAACACGACTTTTCAAGAGAGCGTTTCAAAGTTTTTGCAGTAAAACGGCATTTTGAAGTAAAATGGTATTAAGGGTACTTATGTCGAATCAACTTACATAGACATAGATGATAGACACTCCAAGCACTTATTCAGAACTGACACAATGGCGGCTGTGTCGTTGTTTACTGGGAAAAGCGCGCCAAAATAATAACTATGCACAACGATATTAACGATTGCTGCGTGATATTTTGAAACTAGAGATATGCCGATAATACCACAAGAAAGAGTAGAAAAAAAAACAGAATTTTTTGATGTAATAAAAAAAAAATTGATTTTTGCAGATATGCCGTTGTTCATTTCAAGCAGCGATTTGTGGAGAGCTAACTGATGCAGATACCCTATCTGAAGTTCTTAACAGAGTAACTCAACAGAAGACGATGAAGAAATTGAAGATGAAGTAGAAAATCTTAGGCCAATTCCCACTGCAAGTGAGGCGGTCTTTCATTTAGTGGAATACCGTCGTTACGTAGAGGGACAACCTAACGTGAGTGAAGATGTATTACGAGCTGTAAATACCCTCGAAAACTTTGTTAAAAAATCAAGTAAGTTCTTTAAAGCAATCCGAAATCTCTCAATATTTTAAAAAGCTGTAGTATTTGATGTAAAAATAATAAATTCCTTTTTTACGTAATTTCTGTCGTTATTGACCATTTCCAAGCATAAAAATAAAACAAATTGGTTAGTTGGAAGTTTTGGATAATTCGAAGTTTTGAAGTGGCCTCTTGCACTTCGAATTATTCTTCGACTGTACTTTGGTTCGAAAAAGTGCCAAGTGAAGTTTGTGTTTTTCTGATAAATTATGATAGGGGGTAAGTCCTCTGCGTTGTATAAATAGGCAGGGGACTGCGTATTTTCACTTTGTTGCGTAATGTCTGCAAAATAATTGGAACATAACTATCGAATCTATTTCGAAGCTACCTATAAATTTAGGCACAAATCGTGGACATAATAACTAATATGTTTCATAATTTAATTAACATTAACAAAATCACTTCCCAGAGGACTGTTTTCGCAACGACCCAGAGGCATACTTTCATCACTAATGTGGCTCTCAAACTAAACAAAGTGGCGTTTCCACACTGTTCTCAGCAATTTCGGAAAATTCACACTGAATACTTTAAACTTCATGCCAAAAAAATTGTAAGAGTAACAGATTTTTTCTGTTGCAGCTTTAGCTTTGAATTCGTGGCAGGGGGCCGTTAGAAAAAACTCCAGACAGAACTTACATGACAATTTTAAATTTTAGAAATACGTAATTGTGTGATTCTACGGTCAATGCGTTTTTTGTGTCCCCAAAGAAAAAATAATCTGTTTAATTTCACACTCATTATATCACTAGTAGCCGCTATTTTTATGATTGTAGTGGTAAGGGTCAGAAGAAATTTCAATTTTTGGGGGGGTTCATCGATACCCAGGGGAAAATGCGTTGCCAGGGGAGTGACACTATTGGCAGAATTCTGGTTTGATTTACTATTATTTCACTTATTTTTCGGTGTAAAATCATAGTATGAACTCATTTCTATAAGACCTGTATTCAAAAAAAAAAAAAAATTTCGCGTTGTAATAAAATAAAAAAAAAATCAATCTTAAAACCACGACATGTTGCATACAAGTCGCACCGCAGATCCCAAATAAAAATACTTCCCGCATTATTTACGTTCATTCAAATTGCTTTCACATGGGCAATTAAGATTAAAAATGAAATTAATTATGCTTATAACACAGTTTTAATGTATATTTACCCTTTTTTGGAACAAAACTGCCAGGGGAGTGACGCCAGAGAAGTGACAAAATCACACGTTACCTATAAAAACAACATCATGCGTTCTTCTTACCAGAACTTCACGTAAACCGTGATGTCTGCACACAATAAGCATTACATTATACATACGCACACTTATGTAACGATGAAATATAAAAAGTTACACTTACCAGGGGAAATACTACAGCGACTCGCGCAGTACGCTTTGAGGCACTTTCAACGAGAACCGATGCAATAATATTCAACTTTTTAAAACTTCTTAGCTTGCTTTTAACTTTACTCAGTATTACACTGGTTATTCGCAATCAACGTAATCCTTATGCATTTTTTGTGCTAAATTTCAGTCTTTGAAGTTCGCCAAGTGAGGGGGACACTGTTGATATGGCCTTTTGAAAAATATTTTTTTTAAATAATAATAAATATTTTTTCAATGTTTACCAATGAAATATGTTTCTCTGTTAATGTAAGTGTATGATTATGGCAAAAATCATTATGCCAAGTTAGCAAAAATTGAACGTCGAACATGTTTGTATAAAAACTAATATTTGGACAGGCCAGGGGAGTTACATTAATGATTATTTTCAGCTATAAATGCGAAAATAAAATAATTGTAGTGAATTAATTGGGTGGTTCATATAAAAGATAATAGTCTGTAATGCTTAAGCACACAAAAACATTAATAAAATCAGTTTTACATGAAGTTTTTTCATTGGCCGTCTGAATTCAAATAACGTAGAATCACCCAATTAGACCTTATTTCATAAAAAAGATATAGTTGCATTATTCTATTTTTAGATATTAATTGCCAAATTTATGTAGTGTTAAATAGGTTTTCTGAAATATTGACTTTAAGTGTTTGACTATAGGATTGAGATAGCCTATTTATACTGTGTTTACTATTACTGTGTTTTTGGTGCTTAGATAATTTATAGAAAAAAAAACTAAATTGTTACGACTCCAAATATAATTAGGCCACAAAGTACTAATGTTTCACTTGTATTAAGAGCGAAAATTACTTTATTACACTATATTATTTTTAAAATACTCGTTCCGGACAGCCAATTACGAGTTTACAGAGAATTGCCCATATGTAATCTCATGTGAATTGATGCCGGTTATTTTATGGAGTTAATAACTTCAGGGGAAGAAGCACAATCGACCGCTTTTCTCTTTAAACTAGGACAATCATATCTCAAGAAGTAATTCAAGAACACAAATGTGGCGATAGTGTGTGCATGGTGGTAACAAACTCTTTTAAAACTTGATTTCTATTTCTTAAAAAGTAATGCAACATAGTCGCAAAAAGGAGATCTTTTCATTCGTAAACTTTCTTTTTTGCGTTGAAAAAGGAATTCTTTGTAACTCCAAAACACTTGTCTGCAGTTTCTCGCAAATTTTGTGCCTTTTAACATTATTTCAGTTCATAATTTGTGCTCCAATTTTTCAAAAAAGTGACATTTCCTCTTTACTTTTTTTTCCTCTCTTATATTTTCATTATTGCAAAAAAATTGGGGGAGTTCGAACACTGCAGTACTTCCGAAACGAAGCTCCTAATGGCAAAGGAATATCTAAATAGACAGACAATTAAAGGACTTGGGAGATGAAGGGGTTATGTGACAAACAGGGGTTATGTGACAGTAATTGCGAGAGTAATTAAAGTTCAAAGTTTTATTGTTGCAGTTGTTGCAGCTTTTTTGTAATCTGGTTTTGTCGTTAGTGTGCGTATGGAATTGGTCTAGTGGTATCTACATTTTGCTGTACCAAGTTTTAATTGCTTAACTGTATCCATTGTTTACCATTGTCCAGAATGTTTATTTTTTTGAAATGAAATATAGCCCCACCATCCTCCAAACAATTCAATTTATACAATAGGGATATAAAAATTTAGCTAGAACTCAACCGTCAACCGTTGCTGTTCGTGTAAATTTCAATGCATCTCGACATCAATCTGGCACAGGGGCACAAAACACCTTTCAAATCCAAGGTTGACTAATAAAATGTGAGGTAGGACTAGAAGTTTTAATTCACCTGTGACAACCCGTGCGGAGGCAAACGCACAAGTATCGCTGCTTCATTCTACTCATTCCTATGGGTGAGTGACATTGAAGGTTGGGAGGAATCTTTCGGGCTCAGAAATAGCTCTTATGCCCTCTCAGGAGTTGGTACAAATTAGAGTCGCTAGTACTAGTCACTTGTTACTCTTTATATTGGAGTGGAGGATAAATGATGCAGGTAAACAGGAGCAGTTTTATATCTTCTGTTGAGTCAATCCTGAACAGAAACATCCGGGTACTACAGGGGCTAATGATAGTACGCTAAGAGAACCCACTAATCGGACACTTTAGTTCGAAGAACAATCTGAAACCCCTTGTATGCAGGCAGAAGGTGAATCAAAGAAGGTGTAGAACGGCTTTCAAGAGGATGCAAAAAATTAACCTTACGTAGAATGCTTCCTTAGACAGAATTTACATGCTTCCTGTCTTGAGAGTTCGTTCTGAGTTACGGAATGCGCGTATGGATGAGCTCAGAAATGAATTTCATAATGTTTGGGTTTCAAAGCATGTTTATTTTCCTAAATTTGTAAACACTACTTCACGTTGCTTTTACCTAACTTCACTTTGCTAGTAGTTGTTACATTCCTTTCCAAAAAAGAAACGCTGCAAATGTGTGAACTAAATTTAGTGCATCGAGTAAGCAGACATTTTATGGGTGCACAGAAAAATGCATTCATCAAATCGTTGTGAAAGCATGTATTTTCGTGAACCGCAGTTTTCGCGCACCTGAAAATATCGATGATTTGGCGAACTAAAACTTCGCACGCTCCTTCAAAACTCCTTCGTTTTGAAAAAAAAATTGAAGGGCCTTTCAAACTCCTGCATTTTGATGTTAGTTTAAGACTACATAATCGCTTCTGACAGTCCTTCGAAATACATCATTTTTTTCGCTTTTCCAATTAAAACATATAACGACTCTTATTAAAGCTCCGAAACTCTCCTCTATCTAAATCTGAAATTGAGTTTTTGGAAATACAATCTCAAAAAATTCTAGAGGAGTACACCAGATCTCTTTCTTTCTCCTAATGTCATCAAAGATGGCCTATAATTGCGTTTTGAAAATTTCAATTTCAAAACATTTCTGGGGAAAAAAGCCCTTGGACTCCCTTCGTTTCTGAAGCCCTTTCCCCTAACATCATCGAAGATTGCATGAAATTTTGCTTGTAGAACCCCATCCCTTTAGTTTTAAATCGACTTTAAAAAATAATAAGTGCTTACTTTTTGAGTTCTAGTTGGCATTTAATCTAAACTGAGTTTTTTTTTTTTTTTTTTCTGTCATAACAAGTTTGTCAACCATAATATCTACTCTATAAAAAGACGAATTCCTCAAATATTATTTCATATTTTTGGGTACCATGATTTTTTTAATTTGAGTGGAGAATGACTGCAAATGTTGAATCATTTTCTGTAGTTGGGGCAAAACTAACCTGGCAGCGTCGCCATGTTGCGATTAGGATATGCGTAGCCTTCACTATGCTGTCAGATTAGGTTTGCCACAACTATAGTCTGTAAAAATGAAAAAGCGGAGCAACGCAGTCTCCCCCCCCCCTTGCTATCTAGGCAGGATTTTTTTTTTTTTTTTGCACAAAAACTAATTTAGAAGCTAAAATGATGGTGAAAAAAATCAACCATCTGGTTCAGCTCTGGAAAAGTCTGTGGCACCCCGCAACCCGTTTCGAGCACCCGACACTGACTGTTCTGTTACGATTGCGTATGACCTTGAATAATACCGTCAATCGATTTTCAACTGTTTGGGCTCAGAATTTTTTTTTTTCTTTTGGGGGGGGGGGGGCGGAAATCAACTAAAGTTTTCTGAAGTTTCCCAGAGATAACCTATCATAAAAAGCTACTGTTTGCAAACCGAAAAGTCATGCCCCGCTGCCTAAAGAGAGCATTGGGCGTTGTTGCAACGATGATATGCACCTCCCACAATTAATTTCTGGGTATGCCCCTGATTGCAGCTATAGCCATAAATTCGCTTTTATGTCTTAACCCTTGAATTTTTATTCATTTACTTGTAAATATTATGTTTTATTTTTAAAAGAATTTTTTTAAAAGGCAGCAGAGCGCTGGCGCAGGTAACCTGTTGTCTTTATTCACTTTAAAAAAATCGGTGCCACTTGTTTTCAGCGAGAAAATAATTTTCAGCTCCAGAACGCAAAAAAAGAATTCGGAAGCAAATAGAGAATCAAATCCAGTTCGTTGATACACAGAACAGTCAAGGAGTTTTAATGTTGAATCGAAAAGAAAAACTATTTGGCAACACGGGAGTAACCTTGGCAAGCGGCCGAAGCCGCCAGACGGCTAATTTTGAGCTTAAAGCCCCAACTAGATATAAACTCTTCAAAGGATGTTCAGCGATTTTTTTCTGAGTTAATAAGCCGCTAATACAAGATTAAAATCTCGTGACACGATAAAAGAATAATTACTTTTTGAAGGAAAAAAAATACGCACTACTTTGCTTGAATGCTATATAGTGGCATGTCATTCAACATTGCTTTGGAAAGGAAATCTGAGCCACGGTGCAAAATTCGGGGTCATTTGGTAGCGGGGGCGAACAGAAGAATTGCTAAATTGTGAATTCCACACTTAATTTATTTCACATGTATGGACACAGTATTGTAAAAATTGCTGTCTTATTTACAGCGTATACCGTTATGGTACTTTTATTTCTTATCCAACTTAAATGAGGGGAATTAATAAGCTGGAAATTTCGTTTTTCGATGAAGTTTTGCTATTTAGGTTCATCTACATTGGCGTTTTTCCTTTTTTTTTTAAAGAATTTTACACAAAAAAGCCGTTTTTTAAAGTAAAATCCACTTGAATTAAGTCTTGGGAAAAAAAAAGAACGAAAGTAAACCTTTGACGATTTGCAACCATGACAATGAAAATTAATCTCGCTATTAGACTTATTCTCTTCGTCAAGGTAGTATGAAAAATCAAAGGAACATCTACTCAGTCAAGTGAGCTTAATAAACAATTCATAATTATTTTTTAAAATCTAGGCGAACTTTAGTTGTTCAACTTCAGTTTTTTTTTTTTTTTTTTGGGGGGGGGGGGGGAGCTTTAAAAGAAAGGTGATGCAGCAGTTTCAAGAAAATTTACGCATTCAAAATGATTATTACGTGATTTATCTCTTTATAGCACCTTAATATTTGTTTTCGTCGTTTATATGTGAGCCCGGATTTGTAAATGCACTTTAAAAATTTTTATGAAATGTATGTGACAAAATCTATTCTAATTGTAGAAATGCAGTCAAACAGTCAAGTTTGACACTCAGACTATTTTGGGCACTTCGACCAGGTTCGTCAGTTAGCAGATCAGGGACAAGGGATTAATTGCCCCCCCCCCCCCCCCAGCTTTGGAAAATTAATGTATTTTCAAATAAGTGGAAACATATGGTTTTTTGTTTAGGTTGTTCGTTTTGAGGATGTACCCTCGCCCCGAAATAACGAGCCTGACTCCAAAACTAAGTTTTTGTTGTCAAAAAATATGGCATTGAAATCAGAATTTTCAGATATGTGTTCCTTTCAGTATGAATGCGGCCCCTCGTCAAAAATTTATTACGATTATTTAAAAGAAGACCTATGCGAATGTCGATTGATAGCACACTTGTTTACTAGAGAGCATGAGTGCTGAGTAATTACTGTCTGATTTTCTTCGGTAAAATCTTCCGCGCATTTGCGCATGCGTCAGGTCTTCTCTGATCTACCCTTACTAAAGACTACACCCCTCCCCTACTAAAATAAGGGTGTTAGGAAAGACAACAAGGGGAAGAATAATAAAAGCATTTTGAACCCAGGCCCGATATTTAGAGGGGGCAGGGGGTCAATTGCCCCCCCCCCTGGCTTTAAGAAATCAATGTATTTACATATATGTGGGCGTGTTTATGTTTTCCGATGAAATTGCATTGTATTTGGACCCTTGACAGTACGAGTGTTTTGTTCTTTTTTCCAGGACTACAACCCAGAAACAGACGAGAAAGTGAAAGTTCTCTCCTATTGCTTCACTCACGCTCTATAATTTCCCTGCAAATGAAAATACTCCTAGATTATCGGAGGGGAATAAAACACCCATTCCGAGAAAATCCCAACATAATTAGATTCGGTACGTGCGCCACTTCAGGAATCGGCGTTTCCAGGAAGACACGAAGCAGATCAAATTTCTGGAAATAATTGTTCCGATAATGATGAAAACTGGATACTATGTATTAGCTACCACCGAAAGATACGAGCGAAAAGTGGAGATGTGTCTTAGATTATGGACCATGAACACAGAAAGACCGGAAATTAAGTTACGGGATTTCTTTGAAATACGGACGCTCGCAACTCACCAATGCAATCGCAAATTCCCAAATTTGGATTCAAGTGAAACGTTACAATAGCTACGAGATGCGATTCTATCGTAATTCGACTTCCAGTAGCGATTGCAATTGCGATCGCCTCGAAGCGATTGCAATGGTGTTTCACTTGAATTCGGCCCTAAGTTAGCTTTTGCTGGAGGGCATGCCATTTTGAAGTTTTACAAGTTAAAAATGCATCTTCTTGAGTTATCTTTCAGTATATGGTTGGTTCGAGTAGGTGGGCCATTGGGGTAAGTGGGCCACCTCCCTTAAAACTGAAATGCGCATATGGTTTTCATACTGTTTTGTTCTGATCATGTGGTGAAATTGTGATGAAATTGCATCACAGTGATTGCTTTTGCATATATTTGGGTTTCATGGAACTTTTTTATGGATCATATAATTTATGTCAAAAAAATTTCCAAAAAAATTTTTTTTTGCGAGTTCAAGCAACATTTTTCAAAGAAGTGCTTTAAGTTAGTTTTTATTATTTTTTCTATGTTCATCAAGTTTTCTTGTAGAGTTTAACCTAAAGTACACATTGCAATAAAAAATTTTATGCAAAGTATTATTAATAAGTGTTTAAGGGGAGGGGTCTCACTTACCCCGTGGTTTTTCTCTATTAGGGTAAGTGGGCCCCCTCACTATGGTGTAAGTGGGGGCCTCCTCATAATAATGATGATTTCAAAATGAAAAACAGTTTTGATGAAGCAATTTCTACGATGAAATGAAAGATAATTATGGAGACCTAGAATAAATTAATGGTTCAGCTACAAAAACTGTAAAAGCTGGTAACTATGTATTTATGAAACTTGCATCAAAGAAAACCATAAAGTATTTGAAGGTCTAATTTTAAAATATGATAAAAACTAGCCGGGTACCCGGCCCTGCCCGGGTTTCTGTGGGTGTAGGGTGGTTTAGTGAAACTCATTCATGAATTTCCCAACACTAAAGTGCATATCTATAAACATAATGGCTACTTCTGTAAACAATGGCTATGTTATGAATAAACTATAAAAAAATAATGCAAGCTAAAAAAAAATAGCAAGCTACAAACAATGTTTGAGTAAATAGGAAATGTTATAAACTTGGTATATTAAAATAAATATATATTTACAGTATCAATCGCACTGAAATTAACCATTTCCAAATATTCCTCGTTAAATAAGTCCCATTATTAGTTTCTATCCTCGTGACAACATTGGTGAGGTGAAAACATCTTATTTACCTAATTTAGAAATTTTTTTGACTATAAACACTTTCCATTCTCTAACTATTGCCAAAATCAATTTTTTTTTTATTTCACCCGTTAGCGATTGTTGACTCAGATAAATATAAAATGCTTTTAATAAACGAAATGAAGATAAAAATATTTTTGAAAAAAAAAATTGAACCGACTTCGGAACTTCACTCAGTAAGTGCTCTAAAAAGTAAAAAATAATTTTATTCTTTTAACACCATCGACACTACATTTAAACATAAGTTTTGAAGTCGGCGCAAAAACACTATATAGAATCATACGAAACTATAATTTAACTATGTATATAAATTGCAATGAATCCAGGTTCTTTAATCGCATTCGCATACACTACATTGACAACCACATATTTATGTAATGGTACAAATATTCAGCTCTTAATTTTCAATGGTTTCTCTGAAAAATGTTGGCAAAATGTAGTTAAACATCATTTCATCTATAGTTTTTGCACCGACTTCAAAACTTATGTTTAAACGTAGTGTCGATGGTGTTCAAAGAATAAAATTATTTTTTACTTTTTAGAGCACTTGCTGAGTGAAGTTCCGAAGTCGGTTCAATTTTTTTTTTCAAAAATATTTTTATTTTATTCTTTTTAGTGTAAATGTACATATGAAATAAGGTAATGTTTCCATTACAAAACTTCACCTAATTTGCTTAAGTAAATGCTTCATAAAATAAACTATGTAAGGAAAAAAAAGAAAGAAAGTATCAACGCGTCTAAAATTTTAAACGATTGACACTAAAAAATAATCCTTGTTATTCTCTGGTATTTATTTGTGTACTAGTTTAATCAAAGGCTAAATATTAACGGCTTTTCAACTAATTTATATTTCAAAACAACACTAGATTCTCGCGGTTCATAAAATTTTACGACGTATTACGTACGTGGCCGCTAATGAGTTTCATGTTTGCTTCAGTTAAGCCTTCATTCAAAATTTTCATTATCATTATAATAACTGTTTCATATCAATCACGTTTTGTAACAATGTATTTCATATTTAATCATTTAGGACAAATCGCTTTAAATTTGAGCAAAAATTTGGAGATTTTCCTCACTTTCTTCAGAATTCCTTTATCAAACCTTATGTAAATTAAGACTAATAAAACCTGAAATATTACGAATCAATTAGTACCTGGTACGACTCTCAGTTCGTTGGAGTTCAGGAGAAAAAAGCAGGACATAGAAAGATACTCGGTTTAAAATTTTCAAAAAGACCATAGAAATGAATTTCATTATGCAATCCAGAGAAGCCTGGCGTTCAAAATGGTCATTATTACGATTACTGTGATCCCAATTTCTTTTTCGAAAGATTTCTGCAGGTTCCCGTTATCGAACCCGGACCACGAGAGGATGGGACCAATCGGAAAGAAAGACCTTTCTAACAAAAAAAGAATTTTTGAAATCGGTCCAGGCATCTTCGAGTAATCTTATAACATACAAAAAAAAAAAAAATTTCTCCGACGAATTGTATAACCTCCTCCTTTGTTGGAGTCGGTTAATAAAAATCCTTAGAAGGCAATAAATTCCATACTTACTCCAGAGAAGCCTTGGTTCAAAATTTTCAATATGATTACAATCAATATTGTTGCTGCATGGCACCAAATTTTTGCAACAATGGGTTGAAAATTTAATCATTTAATGGGGAAATGACATAAAATTAACTGTTTTCCATAATAACTTTTTTTAACTAAGCTTTTTAGAAATAAACTATATAGCTTATCCTGCTCCCTGTTACTGTAGCTATCTACGATGAAAAAATGGTTAAAATCGGTTCAGTAGTTTGGAAGATTACCCCGGACATACGTTTTCAAAAGTAGTCTTTTATGTATATGGATGAAAAAAAAAAAAAAAATCTGCAAAATTTGATAGGACGAAGAGAAATAGCTACGCTTTTTATTGCCTTGATGTAGGTGATGTTAGAATTATAACTGAGGATGAAATGATAATGTTTCTCCCCCAGCAAACTTCAAATAGACGCTGCCATTAAGTGTTTCCGTATTTTTTTCAAATTATTTTTTTTTCTATTTTACCAAAGTTGATCTTAATCGAGTCTCTTATGTTTATTCAGCAGTAATTTATATGTAAAAGCAAAAAATATGCCTAACGGCTTTTAATGAATTTCACAGAATTAATGAATTTCACAGACACAATTGTTTTGTATTCCGCTTTATAATTTTCTGTCATACACATTTAAATGTAAGTAGATATCTCGTTAATGGATACATTTACAAAAAAAATATTTCCTAGTAAAGGTTTACATACTTTATCAGTTAGGACCCGCAAACCCCTTTTTTAGATATGTTCACTTTAAATATAAATAATTGGGGGGGGGGGCACTTACCCCTTCCTAGGGGCAAGTGGGCCCCCCACGTCATTTGTAAAGAATACCATGACTAAAAATATTTAAAGCATATTTTTAGGAAATAATGCTGAATTTGTGTTTATTAATAATGTCCAAGATAAAATAAGTCAACAAATTTAAGCTGTTTTGCTTTAAAACTTTTGTAGAAGGCTTGAAAAACGAACTATTCTAAAGAGGGTGCCCACTTACCCTAACCAACCCTAATATAAAACAGGATATTTAGCGAGTCTTCATAAAAACTTCATGCTACACCATATTTATATTAATTTGCATTTTTTTATTTTTATCCAATCTGATTGATAACTAAGTTAATCGTAATCTTTTTTAGAAACATTTACAATTATATTATAATAGGCAACACACAGTATAGAGTGTTCCACTGTTCCATTCATTTTTCGAATCGACAACGTTATACTAGAAAGCAACTTAACTTGACACTGAACGTCACTACGGGCGGAGCCAATAAGAGCTCACAAGCAGTCAGCGATCTCCTCTAATTCGCCAAGTAGACTGTGACGTTTTATCTAGCTCGTTTTTCATAGGCTAACGTCACGCAAGCGTCACGCTGACGTCACGATGTTGGTGTCAAGAAACGTTGCAGAGTAGTATAGACTGCTCTGTGTTGATTTGACTTATAGTAAACATAAGTGAAACTAATATCAAAAATTTATTTGAAAAATAGGAATTGTCTGGAATTATCACTTCAACGAGTACATTAGTGCATGCATCCATTTATTTTCCTGCTTTTTCTGGATGGCAAGCCATTTTGCAGTTTTGCAAATAAA
This sequence comes from Uloborus plumipes, assembly GCA_038373865.1. Lineage (NCBI taxonomy): Eukaryota > Metazoa > Arthropoda > Arachnida > Araneae > Uloboridae > Uloborus > Uloborus plumipes. Next base: position 18,244 of record JAXGGA010010074.1, on the reverse strand, counting down.
AAATTTCCCTTCATCTTGAGTTACCTTTCAGTAATATAAAACAGGAAGGTGCATATATTTTTTGGTTTCGTATTTTTACTTCCTTTTACGTAGTAAAGGAAGTATTGTGATCGCGAAAAAAAAATCACTCAAATTTGAGTCTAAATTTTGATTTTGCTCACCCCCGAATGAAAATTCCTTAGTTTTTTTGACCTGTCAGCACGTGTATATGTACCTAGCAACATATAAGCAGCCGAAAAATTTTTTTCAACCACCCCCGAGTTAATTACGACGAGTTTTCTCGTGACGTCTGTATGTACGTGTGTGCGTATGTGGGTCGCATAACTCAAAAACTATATGCCGTAGAAGCTTCTAGCTTGGTATGTAGGCTCTGAGGATGGTCTAGTTGTGCACCTCCCCTTGTGGTTGCATTTGAATGTTCCCAAGGGGGTGTTTTACCCCTTTTTTGGGGTAAATCAGTGTTAATTTCAATGCAGACTCAAGTGATATGAATTGGCGCGACCACTTGGCGATATGTCGCCAAGCTTTTGGTCGCCGTTTGACGCCAACTTGGCGACATATCGCCAATTTGGCGACAAATTTGGCGGAAAAAATATTTTTCGAATTTGGGTTCAACTTGGCGCTATTGGCGATATTTTGCGAAAAATTCACTGAATGATATTAAAATCAGCAATATTTAGAAAATTAACCATTGCAAAATATTTTTTGCATTGTTTCGTGGCAGATTAGGGGAGTAAATATTTGAATTGTTACCTTGCTCACTCCAAGCACTTTTTTTAACACTTAAGGCAACTACTAAGAAATTTACACGTAAAAGGAAGTAGTGTGGGGTCCATACCAGATTTTTTTTCTTCCTTTGACAGTGAAATCATTTCAGTATTATTTTAAAATCTGATTTTAATGGTTAAAACTTTTATAAATAAACAAATTTCACCAGTAACTAACGCAAACTTTGCAAATAAAGAGCAGGATTGCCTCTAGTAATTGGCTCATCATCTTTAAAACCTAAGGCCCCTATACATACGAGCCGGCGCATCAAGATTAAGTTTCACCACTTTGGATCCAGCGCGTGTTTGTGTGTTTGGGTGGTTGTCTTTTCTGGCCAGTAATCGCGTTTTGGTAATTTTTCACTGTGAGCAATTATTAGCGGCACGTGGATTTGGCAAAGCTTAGCAATGTGCCAAAACTTTTTTCTGGTAACCCTACTCCGAAACAATGAAAATTTGAAAGTAAAAGTTAAGGAATTGGATCCAAAGTGGTGAAACTTAATCTTGATGCGTCGGCCTGTCTATATAGCGGCTCTATTAAAACCATTCCAAATTTTGACAAATAAAAAAATTAATAAATAAAATAATAATGATGATGATGATGATTTACAATTTTAAAGAAAACTCACAAGTGTTATTCATTTAAACTTATCCGTGAGAATATTATTATACAGTGGAAAATTAACAGTTCGCTTCATGCCTGAATGACCTTTAAATCACTTTTAAACTAAATAAGATTAAAATAAATCACACAAAGGTACCTATATTTTTTAATTATTTTATTCTCAAAAATGTGGAACATTATATCAAGTAGTAGTATCACTTAGATTTCTAAGCAGATCGTATCAAATAGTTATTGAATTAATTCTTGAGAAATTTTATCAGCAACAACTGCTAGCTGGCATTGTTTTAAACAGAAATGCCAAGTTCAGTGTTTTAGTCAATCGGTATTTAGCGAGACTTTATAAAAAACCCATGCTACACCGTACTTATTTTAATTTGCATTTTTTTTATTTCTACCCAACCTGGTTGATAACTAAGTTAATCGTAAATTTATTTAGAAACATTTACATTTCTATTATAATTTTGTAATAACATTATATTTTACTTTACTATTATTCAAAAGTTTCTGCAACTAGTTCTTAAAGTTTTGCATATTCTTGAATTGGCAACACACAGTGTTCGAGATTGCAAAATAATGTGACATTTTAATTATTAATTTCTGCTCGCGAGAATTTTATCTTTTGATTTTTTCTTTTCTGTAAGTGGCAACGGTGAGAATGTTAATGTATTGTTAGTTGTTACTTTAAAAATTTGTTTAGAACTTTGTCTTTTGGATTAAGCTATTTAAAAGGAAATGGCAAAATATTTTGAAGAATATTAAAATTATTGTTAAGTTTTCATTTTGAACTTTATTCTATTCAACCTGGTGAACCCGTGGTTCAGTTTGAATAGTGGCGTCCGTAGAAATTTTAAGCAGTTAGAAATATTTTGGCGTCCGTTTGACAGGACTAAAACTCTGTAGATTCGAAGATGAGTAAAAGCGAAAAGATTTTTCAAATTGTAAAAGGATTCAAAAAAGAAGATTTGGTGTTCTTATGCGAAGAAATAATCGGTTCTTTACCGGAAAAAGTTACTATCAATACGTTGAAAGAAGCAATTATAAACAGCGAAGAATATAAATCGGATCCGGATTTCGCAACGACTGTGTTGGCGACTGCTGTTGAAGAAAGGCAGCGAAAAGAATCGGAAGAGAAAAAAGAAGCAGAAGAAAGAAAGCGCCAAGATAAGGAAAGAAAGCGCCAAGATGAAGAAAGAAAGCGCCAAGATGAGGAAAGAAAGCGCCAAGATGAAGAAATAAAGCGCCAAGACGCTGAAAATGAGCGAAAAAGGCAACATGAGCTAGAATTAGCCCGAATAAATGCTCGAGCAACATTAAGTGCACCAGATGAAACTCCTGAGACATCAGGTAACGTAAAAAAGAAGTTTCATTTACCAAAATTGGAATTGCGACTATTTTCAGGAGAACTGAAGGACTGGCTGCAGTTTTGGTCTCAATTTGAGCATGTTCACAACGATGTAGATATAGCTCCTGAAAACAAATTTCAATATTTATTACAGTCAACTATTAGTGGTTCACGAGCTAGGGAAGTAGTTGAAAGTTTCCCGCCAACTGGCGCCAACTATTCCCAAGCCGTAGACGCTTTAAAAAATCGGTTTGGTCGAAATGATTTATTGATAGAATTCTATGTTAGGGAACTTTTGAAATTGGTCATTCAAAATGCTGCACAGGGATCTACCACTAATTTGTGTGCACTTTACGATAATTTGGAGCCACAGATTCGTGCGCTAGAGACTCTTGGTGTAACAACGGATAAAAGCGCTGCTCTTCTTCATCCTTTAGTGGAGTCATGTTTACCTGAAGATTTATTACGGGCATGGCAAAGACAAAGGAACCCTGATTTCAATCACAATGGGGAGCCACTAGAAAGGCTCAGTAGCTTGCTCAAGTTCTTGAAATCTGAAGTAGAATCCGAGGAAAGAATTAGTTTGGCGATGCAAGGTTTCGAATTGAATAAAAAGAAGGATAACAGTTGTTATAAAAGTAAGAAATTTGAACCCAGAGAAAAACAGAATAAAGTACCTACAGCTTCTAACCTTTTCACACATCCACGTACTCAGGAGGCTAAAAAGTTATGTGTTTTCTGCGAAAAAGCTCATTTTAGCGCTGATTGTTTCGCTGCACAGAAAATGAGTTTATCTGATAAACAAAAGATTCTTAGGGAGAAGAATTGTTGCTTCGCCTGTTTAACGCCCGGTCACCCCGTCCGAAAATGCCATGCGTCTCTGAGATGTTGTATTTGTTGGAAAAAGCATGTACCCCTAATGTGTGAAGAACTCGAGTCAAAGAAAATTGACGGGAAGAAGTCCGAAAAAAAGGAAGTTGTCAGCGAAGTAAACATGTCGAACTTAAGCACAGGGCCTAAAGTATTCCAACAGACTCTCAAATTCAAGCTAATATCAGATAAGAAGGAATTTGTCGTGAGAATAGTTCTTGATACCGGCTCACAAAATTCCTATATTGTAAAAAGTCTCGCTGAAGATATGGGATACTCGCCTGTGAAGAAGGAGACACTAATACACTTTCTCTTTGGCGGAGTTAAAACAAGAGAATTTTCTCATACTCGTTATAGGATTAGATTGAGAAATGTTAATAGTAGTTTCGCATGCAACTTTGAAGTGCTGGATCAAGAAACTATCTGCAATGATCTCTCCCCTGTGAATGTAGGACCATGGCTACAAGAGCTTAGAGAACTGGATATAACTTTAAGTGATGTTGGCGAAAAACCACAGCCCGTTCAAGTACTTATAGGTGCTGATCTCTTTGGAAAGTTATTAACAGGTCAGCGAAAAGTCTTGTCAAGTGGATTGGTGGCTATTGAAACTTCACTTGGATGGACTCTGACCGGAAAAGTTCCGGAAAGCAATGTATCTTCCAGTAGTTCTATGATGGTAACTTCCCTCCTTGTGAAAGAAATGGACATTTCTGAGATGTGGAAACTAGATTCCATAGGAATAAGAGATCCCTCCGAACAGAAAACTAAAGAAGAGCTTCACGAGGCTACAATGGAACACTTCTTAAGGACTGTTAGAGTTGATGAGGATCAACGTTACCTTGTGGATTTACCTTGGCTCGACACACATTTGCCTTTACCTGACAACTTCAATTTGGCAGTTAGAGGATTGGAAGTGACAGCCCGCAAGCTAAAAAATGAAGATATGTATGAAGATTATGGCAAAGTGTTCAAAGAATGGGAGCAAGAAGGAATTATCGAAGAGGTTCCTAACGAAGAAATTGAGTCCTCGTGTCACTATTTGCCCCATCGTCACGTTGTGAAGGAGAACAGTACCACGAGAATAAGGCCTGTGTTCAACGCTTCTTCTAAACAAAAAGGAACCCCCAGTCTCAATGATTGTGTAGAGAAAGGGTTAAATCTTATAGAACTCATTCCTTCTGTATTATTGAGATTTCGCTTGTATGAATTTGGTGTGACAGTTGATATACGTAAAGCATTTCTACAAATCAGTCTCAATAAGAAGGACAGAGATTTCTTACGATTTCTGTGGTATAAAGAAGATGGAGGACTTAAGTATTATCGTCATTGTAGAGTTGTATTTGGAGTTTCCTGCAGTCCTTTCTTGCTTGCGTCAACTATCAAATACCACTTGGAGACAAAACTAGAGGAAGCAACCCAAGGAGGTGAAAAATATCCTGAAGATATTATCCGAAAACTAATAAACAGCTTCTATGTGGATAATTGCGTAGCCAGTGTCAAAACTGGAGAAGAATTGAAACTGTTTATTAAAGTTGCTACAGAAATTATGACTGAGAGAAAATTCGATTTAAGAGGGTGGGAGTTCACAAATCCCTCTGAATCCATTGACAGTCCAACCAACATCCTGGGGATGAGTTGGGACAGAGAACTTGATACTCTTGCTATTAGCGTTCCAGATATGCAAGAAATAAAAGATGAAGTAATCACAAAGAGAAATATTTTAGCTGTTTCACACAAAGTCTTTGATCCTATAGGAATCACTAGTCCGGTCATGCTACGTCCAAAACTCTGGTTACAAGAATTGTGGAAAACTAAAATTGGATGGGACGAAGAAGTAGACAGCAAAACACGCCAGAACTTTTTGAAGTGGTTGACTGAGCTCGAATATCTAAAGAACTTGAAAATGCCAAGATGGTTGCATTGTGGAATAGGACTCGAGGACATTTCATTACATGTTTTTTGTGATGCCAGTAAACTTGCCTACTCTGCAGCAGTTTTCCTGCGAGTTAGTAATGAAACAGACACTCACGTGCAGCTGGTACAGAGTAAGACTAGAGTTGCCCCATGTGGAAAAAAGGAGACAACAATCGCAAGCTTAGAACTACTTGGTGCTGCCATCTCTGCTCGTCTTTACAATGAGGTCCAAAAAGTGTTGAAGATTGAGAATGTGTACTTTTAGACGGACTCGACAACAGTGTTGGCCTGGCTGAAAAGAGATGACACCTGGGGAACATTTGTACAAAATCGCGTTAAAGAAATTAGACAACTGACACCAATACAAGCATGGAGACACATTCCCGGACAGTATAATGCAGCTGACTTGCCATCGAGAGGTTGCTCCGTGGAGAAGTTGATTACCTCTAAATGGTGGGAGGGACCCGGTTGGCTCCATCTTTCGCCTCGTGAGTGGCCTACACCAGATAAAGAAGTAGATATCAATGAAGAGGAAGTGCTTAAAGAGAAAAGAAAGACAGTCGTATCTTCTATGATGAACACTGAAGTGGAAGAAATTTGCACAGATCGCTTTTCTTCCCACTCTTAAAATATCAGAGTATTAGCATGGGTTTTACGTTTTATGCACAACATCTCGCGCAAAAACAAGTTAAAAGGTAATCTGACCTTGGAAGAATTTCAGCAAGCCGAAGTTCAGTTCTTCAAAAACATGCAGTCAAAAGCTTTTAAAGACGAAAAGTTTCTTTCGAAGATGCAAGTTTTTAAAGATGAACAAGGACTCCTGCGCATAAAAACAAAACTCGTAAACAGTGACGAATTAGAAGAATTCATATTTCCAATACTTCTACCTGCTAATACTGTCGTGAAAAGTCTGATACGTGAAGAGCACGAAAAGGCACTTCATGCTAATGCTTCCATTCTCATCGCCAGACTTCGGGAAAAATATTGGATTATCAAATTAAGGAAGCTGGTAAAGCAAGTTTATATTTTAAGTGTGTGTGACATGCAAAACGGCCACACGTCCTAGACCGGTTGAGGTACCTTTTTGCTCCGCTGCCTAAAGATAGAATTTACCCAGACAAAAAGTGTTTGATGTATGTTGGGGTTTGATTATGCTGGTCCCCTTCACCTAAGAAACAAAAGGCAAAGCTTGGACTGCTTTGTTTTACTTGCGGCCGTGTACCGTGCGGTACATTTTCGAAATTGGTCGAGTCCACTCACCACCGATGCTTTCATCGAAGCTTTGAGAAAGGTTTCATTTCAAGAAGAGGAAGAGTAATCAACTATTTTATTCAGATAATGGCACGAAATTTTTGTGGGGGACCAACAGTGAAACTTGAAGCATTGGACTGGGACAAAAATTGCAGAATACTCAACCTCTCAGAAAAATCACTTGGAAGTTCATTCCACCAACAGCAGCGTGGGTGGGGTGGATGGTGGGAGCGCATGGTGAGAATGCTCAAAGAGCTTCTACGTAGAGTATTAGGAAAATCCGTTGTCAACTATGAAAAAATGTACACTATACTGTGTGACTGTGAGTCAGTGATAAACTCTAGACCACTCACCTACCTACCTGATGACCCAAATGGATTGGTACCACTGACACCTGATTTGTTTATTCATGGTGGTGGCAACAGTGAAACTCCAGATCTCGATTGTGTCAACCGATCATCATTGGAGAAACGTGTCAAGTACTTACAGAAACTACGTGAAAACTTGAGACAAAGGTTTAGAAATGAGTACCTTGGTCTTTTAGTACACAAAGGAGTCAGGAGAAAAGATACTCTGACTGTTGGAGATGTTGTTATAATTGGGCAGGACAATAAAAAACGCATCGATTGGCCCCTAGGCATCATTTTGGAAGTATTCCCTGGAAAAGATGGCGTACCTAGAGTGGCAAGATTAAGAACTGACAAGGGCGAAAGGATTCGTCCGTTCCAAAGGCTCTACCCCTTAGAAGTGTCTGCAAGGGCGGATGCTGATATACTGAAGGCTGCTAAAGAAACTGACTATGCCTCATGAACTTGAACTTTATCTGGACTTTAAGAACTTTTTAGTTTAAAACTTATTTTGCAAAGTTCAAAATTTCACTTTGCCCCCAAGGTGGGAGTATGTTCGAGATTGCAAAATAATGTGACATTTTAATTATTAATTTCTGCTCGCGAGAATTTTATCTTTTGATTTTTACTTTTCTGTAAGTGGCAACGGTGAGAATGTTAAAGTATTGTTAGTTCTGTACCTCAGAACCAGACTAACGTAAGTCCATTTTCGTCATTTTTCAGTATAGGGAAAAAACAATGTATTCGACAATCGTTTTTCCACTCTACCGAAAAATGACGAAAATGGACTTACGTTAGTCTGGTTCTGAGGTACAGAGTTGTTACTTTAAAAATTTGTTTAGAACTTTGTCTTTTGGATTAAGCTATTTAAAAGGAAATGGCAAAATATTTTGAAGAATATTAAAATTATTGTTAAGTTTTCATTTTGAACTTTATTCTATTCAACCTGGTGAACCCGTGGTTCAGTTTGAATAGTGGCGTCCGTAGAAATTTTAAGCAGTTAGAAATACACAGTGTAGTGTTCCATTTATTTTTCGAATCGACAACGTTAGACTGTTCTTTGTTGATTTGAATTACAGTAAACATAAGTAAAACTAATATCGAAAATTTATTTGAAAAATAGGAATTCTCTGGAATTATCAGTTCTTCAGCGAGTTCATTAGTACATGCATCCATTTATTTTCCTTCTCTTGTATTAATAGACATTTTTGGTGACATTTTTATGTATTTAAGTTTTAGTTTATGTGAAGTAATATTTATTTCTATTATTTTTATCTCCATATATTATTTCTCTAAGCCGAATCCTATACCCGGTCGAAACTCACTCATTTCTTTATAGAATTGCATGAAAATTTATGAGTTTGAAGCTTATCCCGCGGGCTATTGACGAAAATTAGACCCACCCTCTAAAAAGTGTCGGTTCGTTTTTTTATTCGAACTTCAATTTTGGGGCACAAAATTGACTCTATCTATCGAAATAATTGTCGTATCGTCTCCATTTTGATTTCATTCGAAAGATTAAAAAAAATGCGTTCTTTAGAACGTTTCTCCGCTAGCGCCGCGTAACGAGAATCTCGAAAATCCACGTTTAAGCGACTTATAAGCGATTGAAGTTTGAAAAAGTTAAATTTTTTGCTCAACTATTAAAATCGTTACCTTTGTTGTTCAAATCAATTTTAAATGCGACATTTTAAGCCAAGGCTTAGCTCGGTAAACCTTAATTGTAACTTTTATTGTTTCAAAATACTATGGTAGTTTTGCGATAACGTTAGTATTTAGTTTAGTAGTAGCCTTGGGTATTTGATTTTAATATAGGGTATCACTTTTGTAGTAGTTGTAAAAGTGAACGTGTCTTTGATCTCTTTGAAAAGTTGTCAGAACGACGGCAGTTGATGGCGATGTTGTGCAAACGTACAAGATTTTACAATGCCAAGGAACAGGGTACCAACAGGCAGACTAACAGGAAGGTGTCTACTACCTAGACAATATTAGACAATTCAACAATGCTTTGGCCTGCGCTTCAGTCAAAGTGGACTCAGTTAACATTCCTGGCAGAGGTCCATATTGTTTTAAACTACATGGTCAAGTGTACCATATGATCGGGAACTTGCAACCTGCGGCAGGAACTACACCAACTTACGCTGGACTTTTCTTTATAGATTTCGACACTGCGCTGCAACTTCGAGCAGATAATGAAGCCAATAAAAATTGTCGTATTAAATTTTAAGTTTAGAGGTTTTTTCTTTTTTTTTTTATGCGGAATTCCGCACGGGTCACCTAGTAGTTAAATAATGTACTTGACGCATCATATAGTAGGGCAGTGGTTCCCAAAGTCCAGCCCTCCGTGGACCCCCTAAGGAATATTTACTACATTTGCGGAACCCATCCACCCTTCCTCGCGTTTTTTTTTTTTTTTTTTTTTGATTTGATACATTCAAATATTTCTTCCAAAATGTTTGCACGTTTGTTTTATGTACGCAAAATTAATGCGATAAGTGTTAACTTATTTCTATTTCCCACATTGACTTTCAAAAGATAAGCAAATCTAACGCTCTGCTCGTTAAATATTATTAAACAAGAGATGTCACATCTATTAGTTGAAGGGCTTTGGAGGATGAAGGGGTTATGTTACATTTTTAAAAATGAATATTCTGAACAATGGTAAGCAATCAACACAGGTAAGCAAATAGAACTTAGTACATCAAAAAGTAGGTCTCATTAGACTAATTTCATACGCACACTAAATACAAAACCAGAAAACAAAAAAGCTACAGCAACTGCAACAATAAAACTTTGAACTTCAAATACTCGCAATTTCCGATTTGTCACATAACCCCTTCATCTCCCAAGCCCTTCAATTTTACAAATGTAATGTATCACATTTATTAATTTTACAAACGTAAAATTAATAAATGTGAAGAGTGCTAACTTATTGTTTTTTCCCACATTGACTTTCAACAGATAAGAGAATCTAAAGCTCTTCTTTAATTCAAAATAAAGTTAAATATCGCTTGTTAAATAATATTAAACAAGCGCTGACACATCTATTAATTTTACAAAAGTAATATATCACATTTATTAATTTTACCTTAGTAAAATCATTAAATGTGAAGAGTGTTAACTTATTGTTATTTCTCACGTTGACTTTCAACAGAATCTAACGCTCTTTAAATCATAATAGAAAAAACAATTAGATCCAACACTGAGTAAAACTACATTAAAAATAACTTTTAATAGAGAATTTATAAGGAAGATCAAGTATATAAAAATGCGAACATTTTTCTAAAATGTGTCTAATGTCGGTTATCAAAGGAAACGTAAATGAGCTAGCCATTTTCTTTTTATTACGCTTTTATTAGTTTCACATATGGCTTTGTTTGTATGAATGTAACTTTTAATAGAGAATTTATAAGGAAGATCAAGTATATGAAAATGCGAACATTTTTCTAAAATGTGTCTAAGGTCGGTTATCAAAGGAACGAACCAGTCATTTTCTTTTATTTACACAGCTTAGTTTCACGATATCTCGCACGATTTTCTTTAAACTCTCAACATTGAGGTCACATTTTTATTTTTAGTTATTTTCTATCGCATTTTGTAAAGTCTGGAAAATAAATGGCACTAAAGCCCCCGCCTCATTTATGTTACAGCAGTGTTTCAGAATTTTTCTGAAAGGAAGCACGCGAATCCTTTTTGGCTCAGGGGCAGCGGTTTATGTTGTAGTACACGCGATGTGTCAGCTGGACAAATTACTTCACTAATGTTATTAGAGAATGCGATAAAAGTGACTTTGCATTAGTTTTGCCAGTTTATTAATGCCATGCAGTTTCCTTTTTGGATGCATATTATCGTGTCAGCGGGTTAAATACTTAATATTACAATTACTTAAATTTGTTCGAAGTGCTATAGAACACACGTATTTGTTGACGACCTCGTTTTCTTTCGTCTAAATACCAGGACTGGGCATTTTATCCATTTAAAGCAAGAAATCTATTTTGAATGATAAAAATCAGGTTGATCGGTTGATTTTTTGAGCAATTTACTTTCAGTTTCGACCGAAGTGGCTGCGTGATCTCGCTGATGTAAAATATTTAAAAACGAAGTGGTCTCTTTCTGCTTCTAGTTCAACCGCCATCATATATACGTGGTCAAGCAATAATAATCGATGCTTAAAAAATAAATAAGTAAAGAAAACATTGAAGAAGTGACTAAAAATTCAACCTCATTCAAACCGCAGCGCAGAACCTGGTGGCGATAACTGTAAGCTCCCTATTAGGGGGAAATGAAATTTCATTTTCACAAATTTTGTCTAGAAGTTCAATGAGTTTTCTTTTTTTCCTTCTCTTTCTTTCTTCTCCTCTTCTTCTTCTTTTTTTTTTCGTAATTCAGTTTCACATTTATTTCTCCTGCGTTTGTGCACTCTTGAATGCATGAGTTCACAAACGCACACAAATTTAATTCATTTTCAAACTGAAAGCCTTGACTATCATAATTTATTCACACATAACGCCTAAATATTTATGATAATCCATTTAATGCCTTCTCTACAATATATAATAATAATAATGTGTTGTAAACAAAATAGATATTTGTAAGAAAAGCAGTCGAAAACTTTGTACAATTGATGAAGTTAAAAATACAAGACAACGTGTCTACAAGTACAAATAAAAGGTTAAAATAGAGTTAAAAAACTCTAGCAGATAGCTATTTCGGGGCTATTATGAATGAAGCCCCATCATCAGTGCAAAAAGATGATGGTTCACTGACACAAGTCAAGTGAACCAGGAATGCGAGAAACGTGAGGGTAAATAAACAGAACAGGAAGAGTAGGTACGCAGAAACTATTACGTCAAGGGTTGGACACGACAACTGCGCAACAAAAAATTACGTCACAGACGAAAAAGTTTTTAAATAAGAGATTTCCAAATGTTCGGGAAAGGAGGGGTGCTAGACAGATCATTGACAACTAAATCTGAATTTTTCCAGATATAATAGGATTCCCAAAAATCTAAATCAAAAATCGAAGAACAACTATGGATAATTTTTGCAGAGGAAAAATCAAAAATATGGCCACATGACCAACAATGTTGGGCAATGGAAGAGCGTTTGAAATCCTGTTTTTTAACACAATTTTCATGTTCTTTAACACGGAATTTTAAAGCGCGTCGTGTCTGTCCTATATATGTTAATTTACATTGGCATGAAATATTATAAATACCCCATCTATCAAGACCCTGAACAGGATGTTTGAGTTGCGAAAATTGTAATTTGTTCACTGGAGAAAAGGCGACCGAAAAATTGAACTTTTTTAAAATTCTGGCAATCTGAAAGCTGATTCTGGGAAAATATGGTAAAACAACGGTGTTGGAATAGTTCTCACAATTAGGTGTTTGATTTCGACCAGTAGGATTGATTAATTTCTTATAAATGTTATCTATGACACTGACTGTGAACCCCCGGTCCATAGCAATGCTTTTCAAATAATTAAGCTCAGCAGAAAGTAAACTAGAATTGGAACAAATGGACAAAGCACGGGAAACAAAAGTTCTAAAAACAGCTAATTTTTGTTTGGGGGGATGAGCAGATAATTTATGCGGCGGAAGAGTAACGGCAAAGGGTTTGCGAAAAACAGTAGTGTCGATAGTATTATCTTGACGAGTGATGGAAACATCCAGAAAAGAGAGATGACAGTCAGATTCAACTTCTATAGTGAATTGGATGTGCGGGTCTATGGAATTTAACACAGATAAAAGATTGTCATGGTCACGGAGAGACGAGTCCAAAAAAACAAACACATCGTCAACATACCTTACGTAAAAATCGAACTGTAAAACCCTAAATAATTTGACCTCGAAATAATGCATATAAATATCGCTTAAAATTGGACTAAGAGGGTTGCCCATCGAAAGACCATCAGACATACGGAAAAAATTGTTATCAAAAATAAAGGTGTTTTGTTCCAAGCAGGCGCGAGTTAAGTTACACAATTCACTGATTTCAAAATGTGAAAAATGATGTTCAGACATTCTTATTTTTAGGCAATCTAACGCACCTTCAACAGGCACGTTAGTAAACAAAGATTTTACGTCGAAAGAAGCCATTATGTGGTTGTTAATATGGAAACTATGGAGTTTATTGACAAATTCTATGGAGTTCTTGACGGAAAAACTGTTGCTGGACAGGAGAGGTGAAAAGACAGAAACCAAAAACTTAGCCAGTTTGTAGGATGCAGTATCAATATTGGAAACTATGGGACGAAGAGGAACAAGTGGCTTGTGTACCTTTGGTAGCGCGTAAAATCTAGCACAACGTGCTATAGAAGGAATCAACGTTTTCGTACGAAACCGAATAACTGAGAGATTTAGGCACTGTTAATTTTTCAGTCTTTAGTACTGGATCTTTTAATTGTATGGCCGTAGTATAGTATGTCCAGTACAAATTAAAAAGATCCAGTACTAAGAACTGAAAATATTAACAGTGCCATAAAATCCTCTCAGTTAATTCCGGTTTCGTACAAAAAACGTTTGATTCCTTCTATAGCACGTTGTGCTAGATTTTACGCGCTACCAAAGGTACACAAGCCACTTGTTCCTCTTCGTCCCATAGTTTCCAATATTGATACTGCATCCTACAAACTTGCTAAGTTTTTGGTTTCTGTCTTTTCACCTCTCCTGTCCAGCAACAGTTTTACCGTCAAGAACTCCACAGAATTTGTCAATAAACTCCATAGTTTCCATATTAACAACCACATAATGGCTTCTTTCGACGTAAAATCTTTGTTTACTAACGTGCCTGTTGAAGGTGCGTTAGATTGCTTAAAAATAAGAATGTCTGAACATCATTTTTCACATTTTGAAATCAGTGAATTGTGTAACTTAACTCGCGCCTGCTTGGAACAAAACACCTTTATTTTTGATAATAATTTTTTCCGTATGTCTGATGGTCTTTCGATGGGCAACCCTCTTAGTCCAATTTTAAGCGATATTTATATGCATTATTTCGAGGTCAAATTATTTAGGGTTTTACAGTTCGATTTTTACGTAAGGTATGTTGACGATGTGTTTGTTTTTTTGGACTCGTCTCTCCGTGACCACGACAATCTTTTATCTGTGTTAAATTCCATAGACCCGCACATCCAATTCACTATAGAAGTTGAATCTGACTGTCATCTCTCTTTTCTGGATGTTTCCATCACTCGTCAAGATAATACTATCGACACTACTGTTTTTCGCAAACCCTTTGCCGCTACTCTTCCGCCGCATAAATTATCTGCTCATCCCCCCAAACAAAAATTAGCTGTTTTTAGAACTTTTGTTTCCCGTGCTTTGTCCATTTGTTCCAATTCTAGTTTACTTTCTGCTGAGCTTAATTATTTGAAAAGCATTGCTATGGACCGGGGGTTCACAGTCAGTGTCATAGATAACATTTATAAGAAATTAATCAATCCTACTGGTCGAAATCAAACACCTAATTGTGAGAACTATTCCAACACCGTTGTTTTACCATATTTTCCCAGAATCAGCTTTCAGATTGCCAGAATTTTAAAAAAGTTCAATTTTTCGGTCGCCTTTTCTCCAGTGAACAAATTACAATTTTCGCAACTCAAACATCCTGTTCAGGGTCTTGATAGATGGGGTATTTATAATATTTCATGCCAATGTAAATTAACATATATAGGACAGACACGACGCGCTTTAAAATTCCGTGTTAAAGAACATGAAAATTGTGTTAAAAAAACAGGATTTCAAACGCTCTTCCATTGCCCAACATTGTTGGTCATGTGGCCATATTTTTGATTTTTCCTCTGCAAAAATTATCCATAGTTGTTCTTCGATTTTTGATTTAGATTTTTGGGAATCCTATTATATCTGGAAAAATTCAGATTTAGTTGTCAATGATCTGTCTAGCACCCCTCCTTTCCCGAACATTTGGAAATCTCTTATTTAAAAACTTTTTCGTCTGTGACGTAATTTTTTGTTGCGCAGTTGTCGTGTCCAACCCTTGACGTAATAGTTTCTGCGTACCTACTCTTCCTGTTCTGTTTATTTACCCTCACGTTTCTCGCATTCCTGGTTCACTTGACTTGTGTCAGTGAACCATCATCTTTTTGCACTGATGATGGGGCTTCATTCATAATAGCCCCGAAATAGCTATCTGCTAGAGTTTTTTAACTCTATTTTAACCTTTTATTTGTACTTGTAGACACGTTGTCTTGTATTTTTAACTTCAAAATAGATATTGTTTTAAAATAATTCTTTGAACCTTATGAGATGAATTATTCGATGTAATTTGAGCCAAATCCTAGAGTTACAAAAATGATGTTGACAGGAAGAAAAGAAACTAGCTTACTTCTGAAGCTTTAACGCAACAATTCAGTAGTAAAGGTTCCTTAAAGGTTGATAAGAGCACTAAGAGCAGAAGTTCCGGTTGTACATCCTGTGTACAAATAGTCGTTGACAAAAGACATTAACCCGATGTCCGGCCCGTCATTTCGAATTCTTCTGGCAGAGGAGGGGGAAGGCAAAAGTTATTTGCGAAATGCAAATTATTCCATAAAAAACGGTAAAAACCACACTCACTTACATGTAAATACATTAATTTACCAAAGACAGGGAGGGCAATTGACTCCCCCTTAACATCCCCCCCCCCTCGCCTAAATGACGGGCCTGCCCGATGTTCTATATGAGGCGCCTTGGGTCAAAAGTAGTTCAGAGCTTAATCCATTTTTTTTTTTTTTTTCAATTTTACACAAGAAAAAGAAATATTTCATGTTTGACTAACTTATTTTTTCTCAAGAAACACATTGTTGTTAGCCCAATCTTTGGTGTATTACTTTACTACTTACTACTTCATTTTTATTCTATTTTTTAAATAATTTTCGTTACCATGTTCTTTTTCCTCAGGTTTCCAATAGCTCTTAGAAATGAAATAATTAAATTATAGTTTAAAAAAAACTAAAAAATACGCATTTAGATAGTTAATCAAACTAAAAAGATTTTCGAAACTATTGAATATCCACTAAGTTTACATGCACTTATAATACATCAACATGTAATATAGTTTAGCCTTTAGTATTAATAATAGTATAAAATATATTGCTTTTATATTTGAAAAGAATGTGAATTTTATATTTTATTTAGTCACATACATACATGCATACATACAAACAAACAAACAAACACACATGTGAAACTAATAAAAGCGTATTAAAAAGAGAAAAGGTATGGCCGTTATAAACATTCCAAGAAGAAATACAATAGAACATCAAAAATCCTAGTTAATTGGGGCCATGGGTAATTCGGATTTGCAAATTGTTCTGATTTTTGGATTAACCAAGAAAACACCATTTAGGAAAACAGTACGTTATCAAATAAAACAAAGTGGTTTTCAATATATATACGTACATAATTTAAATTACAGTAGGGGAGAGCGGGGCTAAAAGTTCCGATTTTTAATCAAGCTCAAAATTCGTTTTGAAAACTTGGTTCTAGAATAAATATTCCGAGGTTAAAACCTAGTATTATATGTCCCTTTGATATACAAACTGTTTTTTGAGTTGTATTTCGTAAGATTTTTGAATAATTGATTTCATAACAAGTAAAGCCGAAAAGTAACAACAAACCCCGCCTTGGGGCAAGTTGTTCCGTGGATGGGGCAAAATGTTCCGAGATTAACAAGACGATGAATAACGATGCTGATTTCGAATTTAACCACTCTGCGATAAGAATAGCTCATTAAAAACATAATTTGTGAAAAAAAACAATGGTTTATATTAGTATAACTTTATTAAAGGGCTACAAAAATATCGTTTAAATAATTAGCTGTTTTATCGTACTTACTACGACTTTTTTACTTCCTCTTACGTAGCAAAGGAAGTTATTATAGATATTATATATACATCGACCACCCTCGAGTTAATTACGACGATATTTCTCGTGATGTCTGTATGTACGCATGTATGTATGTGCGTATGTATGTCACATAACTTAAAAACTGTATGACGTAGAAGTTTCTACTTTGATATGTAGGCTCTGAGGGAGGTCCAGTTGTGCACCTCCCCTTGTGGTTGCATTTGAATGTTCCCAGGGGGGTTAAACCTTTTGGGGGGGGATCAGTATTGATTTGTAGACACAAGTGATATGATTTGGCGCGATCACTAGGCGATATATCGCCAAGCTTTTGGTCACCAAGTGTTTGACGCCAACTTGGCGACATATCACCATGTTGGCGAGGAAAAATGATTTCTTGACTTCCGGTACAATTTGGCGCTGTTGGCGATATTTTGAGAAAAAAACCGATGAATGATGTTAAAATCGGCCATATGTAAAAAAATTAATCATTGTAAAACTCTTTTTTGCATTGTTTCA
Source organism: Uloborus plumipes (assembly GCA_038373865.1). Taxonomy (NCBI): domain Eukaryota; kingdom Metazoa; phylum Arthropoda; class Arachnida; order Araneae; family Uloboridae; genus Uloborus; species Uloborus plumipes. Next base: position 761 of record JAXGGA010010074.1, on the reverse strand, counting down.
TGTCAATCTAGGGATGTAAATGTTTTATTTGTTGCGCTATTTTAACACTGAAGGCATCTACTAAGAAAAAGGAAGTAGTGTGGGGTCCATAACAGATTTTTTGTGCTGGATGCCGGCAAAATATCGACTTTAAATATCTAATCGGGACTTTTAGACGAGCGGCGCTTGAAAAAAGTTTATTCTCAAGGTAGACCGTGCAAAGCCGGGCAACGCATCTAGTAATTAGTAAACTGAAAACCATTTATATGGTAAAATACAGTAATGACAGTGCAACATGTAAAAATTACATATAATAATTAACAGCTTCAACAGCTAATAAGCTAAAATAATTGGTTCAGTCTTGAGTTATAACAGGAATTAAGCTAAAATTTGAAATAAGATCCTCCAAAAATATGATTTTTATATTAAAGTATGAAATATATTTCGATGTCTTTCATAGTTTGCTCTCCGAAAATTTTATATCTAATATATATCTATCGGATAGACTAAATATTTCAGGATTTATTTTTGGTGAAAGTGTATCATCTCACTTTCGGTCTTTCACAGTATCATATAATATTTATTTATATGTGTACTTATTTACTGCATCACTGGTACAGATGAATAGGGCAAAAGATTCCTTCGGGATACTTGCTAATTTTTCTAGGGCAAGTTGTTTCGCGGAACAACTTGCCCCCAAAAAAGGGAACAACTAGCCCCAAAAGCACATGTCTTTAAAACATCAAATTATAAGTTAGGTAACGAAACGTAAATGGTTTCAG
>JAXGGA010010073.1:0-48605 GCA_038373865.1 Uloborus plumipes | reverse complement strand
AAAAAGAAGATGAGTTTTTTTTTTTTTTTTTTTTAACTGAAGTCTCATTTAAGTTATCTTTGAGAAGTAAAAGTTCAAAGACCCTCCCCTGAAAGATATATAGATGCGCAATTTCGCGTTCTCTTTGGAGACGTTAAGAGACAAAAAGTGGTTAGGGATCTCCCTCCGAAAATTTTCAGAATTGAAACCTTTAGCCATCGTTACTTTTAGACCATCTTTGGTAGTAACGTTAGCAAGGACTCTCTCCCGAAATTAATGTTTTAAAAACATTTTTCGTTATCTTTAATACCGTCAAAAGAAGAGGCAGGATTCGAGCGCTATGCCTCGAAATTTTGCGGCATTGAATCTTCAAGAATGCAATTTTAAGCTGTATTTTTTTTAACTGAAGGTTCAAAATTTTACTTTTAGCAGAGGTGCCGATTACCCCCAAGAGCGAAAACTTATCATCCAAGAATTCCACGAAGATCCCTCTAAAAACGAGAGCCACAAGTGAAAGAAAAAGAAAACAAAAACTTTTTAAAACGCCCCTTAAAAATAATTCAATAGAGCCGCTTATGCCATGATTCTTGATAGAAACAACTGCTTTTAGGCTTTGTCTAACAACATTTAGGATAATAAAAGGATTTAGGGACTGTTCCGGAAATTTTTGGGCATAGAGACTGTAATTCGGGAGCTCTTTCTTTTCTAAAAACACATTTTAGAGCTAAAGACTATAGAAAAGTAAAGGGGATATCAACTACCGTTAACTGTTTGAATTTTAAATCTCTAAAATGCCATTTGAGGCAATGTTTGACCAAGGTATTGAAGAAGAAGCGGGAAAAGAACTCTCTTCCGAAATTTTTTGGATATTGAAGTCTTGAAACTGCAATTAAATTACACGTTGTAAAAGCGAAATTTTAAGATCTCTTTGGACTCTTTAAGGGGGTTATGAGATTTCATTGAATTCATACTTGGCGGATATACGGGCCTCGACATCCTACCCTAAACCCGCCACTGAGAGGCACTCTATTCTTTAATTTCACCACTGGTAAAGAGATTGAAAATTACGTGCCCCTTCTAGCTCTGCCAGCTTGGACTTCTACCTCTTTTCGATTTTTTTTTCTGTTCAGCTGAAAGCTCGGAAATTATTTGAAACAAGAAGTTCTGTCAAGAACTAAACGAGCCTACTTTCCCGTACATCGACAGCGGCATTCTAGCATCTGATCATTATTCTCTTGATTATCTAAGACTAAAAATTATGTCAAACATACCTTTTTAGCACTTAAAGCTGATTTCTAAAAGCAAAATATACCACTCTCATCAGATGAAATAGACACATAAAAAGTAAATAAATGAATAAATAAAGTTTTGTCGCACCTTTTAAAGAATGTAACTGTTGCAGTTCTTCCGTAGAAAAATTCCTCAATTGTTTTCAAAAAAAAAAAAAAAATTAAAAGTACAAAGTACATCAAAACACATTTTATCAAAGAAAGAAAAAAAAAAGAAAAAAAAAACTCGTCCGTTGATAAAATGTCTCGAATTTCACTTTTAATCCGTTGCCAGTTGTTAAATATAAATAAAGAATAAAATGCTTTCGTAAATGAAACTTTTTTGTTACAAAAAAAATCGTCTGCCAAAAATAATAATAATAATCATAATAATAAATAAATAAAATAAAACAAATGAATAAATAAAGTCGTCTGCACAGTCAGTCATTTTTTTTTCTGCGCCTGCATTTCCGCCATGTTTGCGGAGTCGGAATCAGAGTCCTCACAGAAGATTATTCAGAAAAGTACTTTACAAACATTATTTATCAAAACCATTTTCTTACAAAGTTAGTTTGAAGGAAATCCGACTTTAAGTTCAGGATCAATATTTAACTTAAATTCCCCGTAGGCGCTAATGTTAATTTTTTTTTTCTGAACGGTTCAATATTGAACGAAAAATGGTTCAAATCAAAAAGCGAAATATGGGAATGAGCCTCTCCGAGATCTTTCAAACAAAAAAAAGTTTATTCCATTCGGATGGTTCACTCAGAAGTTATTAGGTGGGGAAAGGTTGCTTGAACGGTTCAATGTTGAGCGCAAAAATGTTCAAATTGAAAATTTAAATACGGTAATGAAGTATCCTTGCTGAGATCCTTCGAACAAAAAAAAAGTTTATTTAAATCGGACTGTTCACTCAAAAGTTATTAGGGGTGACAGCTTGCTTGTGCGGTTCAATGTTGAACGAAAAATTGTTCAAATCGGAAATGTAAATACGGGAATGAAGTACCCTCAATAAGATCTTTCGAACAAAAAAAAGTTTGTTCAAATCGGACTGTTCACTCAAAAGTTAGCATCGCGGGACAGGTTGTTTGAACTGTTCAAAGTTGAACCAAAAATTGTTCAAATCGAAAAATATGGGAATGAGCTGTACTCGCCGAGATCTTTCCAACAAAAAAAAAATTGTCCAAATCGGAATGTTCATTCAAAAGTTATTAGGGGGGGGGGCAGACAGACCGACCGACCGACCGACACACAAATTCCCCATCTCAATACCCTACTTTCAAATTTTTAATTTTTCGATATTCATTTCACCTTTTTATTTTTTTCAACTTGGCGATATTTTTTGGACTTGGCGATATTTTTTAGATGCATTAAGCTACTTTTTATATTTTTTTCGTCTTTCTTTTATTTTTAACGGGAAAGTAGGCTAAAAACTAAAACCGAAAATGATTGCACTGTATTTTAAATTTCTTGCTGGGAGGAATACTTACACTTTATTTTAAATTTCTTGCCGGGGAGAAATGATTACACTTTATTTTAAATTTCTTGCCGGGGAGGAATGATTACACTTTATTTTAAATTTATTGAGTGTAGCATTATTTTAAAGACTCTTATTTCCTGACTGACTAGAAAAAAAGGGGGAATGAGAAGAAAGAGAGAAACGTAATTTGCTGACTAATAATCTACATGTGTTGAATATTTTTCATTTAAAGATTTCTATTCAAAATGATTAGGATTTTTTCTATGCGTTTTCTAATTGAAATATCTTCATTTTCCCAAGACACATTCTTTTTTCTCTTGAGTAAAGCGCAAGGGCTCCCTGACCCTCTTGGGCTGCACCACTGCCTGGTGCCATCTAACGAATTATTATTAGCAATAATTATTTATTTATTTATGTATTTTAAGCTAAAATTATGTAAATAATTTAAGAGTAAACTTAAACCGAATAATAATAACTACCTTTATTTAAAAAAAAAATCCGAATTTTTTTTTCCGGGGGGGGGGGGGATAGGAGGGAAAGACCCCCTGGGACCCTTCCTTACATTCACCTTTGAAAACAATTTCAATAGAGAGTGGGCTTTTTTCTTAAGGATTGTTTTTTTTGAGCAAACACGAACCGAACACCTACTTATGAAAAATTCTTTCTCGATTTCGAGGGGGGCTGCCCCCCTCGCCCCCCCTTTAAATACGCCCTTGGGAGAGGGGGTAAGGAACCTGACCAATCCACAAGTTCATGCCAGCTCACTTCAAGCATAGTCATGTTTACATACTACTTTTGCCGGCCACCTAATCTAATGGTCAGCGACGTCTGACCGTGATGCGGTGGCCCCGGGTTCGAGTTCCGGCTCGGGCATGGGCGTACTTTCTCTCTCTCATGTCATTGTCCTTTCTGTGTGTGTGTGTGAAAGTGAGTTATGAATGAATGTCTACCCTATGAACGGGTCCTTATGGCATGTGTGTTGAGCATAAAATCGGTCTTCCACCTAAAATGGTGCTCTTAAAAACGGAAGCCGTATAATTACCCCATCCTTCATGGACCTGGTCTAGCTCTGCTGATTAACGGGGGCATGTAACAACAACAACAACTTACTACTTTTTAGACCATCACATGGCAAGAGAACTTACCAGGAAAGTACGCGATCATGGAATAATGAATTTTTTTTTAATGAGTACCAATCGAAAAAGCATTGTAAAACATGTTTCTGGACGCACGCGTTTTTGCCCTCGCGCCCACGTTATCGAAATATATGGTCCTAAAGTCAGCTAATTTTTTTTGAAAAATCGCCAATTTGTCGAGTTATAATGAAACTGGAAGCTGCGGTGCGATTACACTATATGCATCCAACGGAAAACTTGATTCCCATTTTTGGTCATCTGTAAAGCTTTTGAAAGACGGCTTTACAAAGCTATTATCAAGCCTATGACATGGAAAGCAGAGAGCTTTTTAAAGAGGAAAAACAATTTTAAACAACACATCAAAATTAAATTTTATCGTTCTATTTGCGATTAAAGCAGGTCCCTTGTTTAAGAGGAGTCCCCGTTGTAAAGGGGCCCTTGTCAACAGGAGGTGACAACTGAACCTGTTTTTTTTTTTTTATTATTTTTTTTTTGTGTTCGTACAATTCTGTAGTATGGGGGGGGGGTATATTTAGGGTTTTTAATTGTAAAAATTGCAAATATAAATTTTTTCAAACCACTTTTCTTTTGGTGGGTCCCGTATAACTCAAAGTGAGCTCCCCTAAACATTTTTGTCAATTGCATCACTGGGTATGTAAGAATGGTCTTTCAAAAAAAAAAAAAAAAAAAAGCTCAAAATTTAATGAAAATGTGTTCAAATAAAAAAAATCAAACAGGAATGAGGTGTTTTCTCTGAGATATTTCGAAAAAAAAATGTTCGCTCGAATCGAACTTGCTCCTTCAAAAGTTATAAGTGAGGACAGGGGGAAAAATTGGAAATTCGAAATTGAATGAAATATTATTCAAATCAAAAAGTCGAGTATGGGAGTGTATTGTCCTCACTGAGATCTTTCGATTAAAAAAAATCGAATCGGACTATGCACTCAAAAGTTATTGCGGGGGGGGGGGGCAGAAAAACTGACCAATAGACACTGACAGGTACACAGTTTTTGCAGATCAAAACCCAACTTTCCTATTTTAAATTTTTCTGTGTATTTAATTATTTTTATTAAGTTGTACTTTTTCTTCGCTTGAGCGGTTTTATTTTTTTTTTCAGTGCATCAGGCCTATTTTTATGATTTTTTTTCACCTATTTTCTACTTTTACAGAGCTAAAACTTGTATTAACTTTAAGCTAACACTTGTATTGATTTACAATTTTGTTAGTCTTTTCCTACCCGTTGAACATATAGCAGAACTAGTAAAAGTTGTTCTAGTGTTTTTAAACAGTACGAAATTAACATGCAATATGTTTTACATTTACGTTACAGAGACTTTTCGCTACAGTGACCAATTTGTTTGAACGGCAGGGGTTTTTACAATGAATGCCAACTCTATTAGTATATTTTAAGAATGGAAATAATTATTTCCCTCTACCATTGATGTAATTTCCGACGTGGATATAATTTTGCAGCTATTGATATTTACTAATTCGTTTTCTTTTAAAAGGTATTTATTTTTTCTCCATTTCAATTTTAAAAAAAAAATGTTTTTGCTAAGAGATGGCAGATAGTGAAACTTCTTGTATCGATTTTTTTTTCAATAAGAACTGATATCATAATCCATGACAATTTAATTTCTACCCCAAAGATTATTTCTTTCATTTTTTGTACACGAGCTCATATTAGCTGCTTTTCATACTTATTTAATTATCCCGAATTATTCATTTAGAAACATGTGCAATATATTTTAACGTATAATAATTAATACATACAACTTAGTTCAGTAAAAAAACTTCAAATAACTAAAAATTCTAAAATGTATTGTTATCAATCGTAAAAAGATAAAAATTTAACATCTTTGTAAAGCTTTCGCTCCTCTGGATAAAGCTCTCTGCTTTCCACATCATAGTCTTGATCAGCATTCTTTATTTTAGCTCATACAAGTAAAGGGTCAACGTAAAACATCTTACTTTTTTTGCAAATGCATTGCATTATTACTTAAGTCGAGTACTTTCCTGGTTAGTATTTAAATGAATAGAATCTAAAACATATCACTTTTTTTCCTATATACAATTTTATTTAAAAATTCAAAAACATATGATCCCATTGAGATCCCAACCTAAAAATTTTTACAAACAAAGGTAAAATACACAAGAATTTTTGAGAATTTTTTGAAAAAAATTCATTAAATGTTTTTTGAGAAATTTAAATTTGAAATTTAAATTTCATTTTTTTAAAAACAAAATTTTTATAAAATTAGTCATGTTGCATATCCGATTAAGCGGCAACTAACGTACTTTAAAATGCCATTTACCAAATCGTTCTATCTATATTTGGTGCTGAGTTATGGTCCCTTTTATGTTCAAGCATCCATGGAAAAACGAGGGTTTTTCCAAAGTTCAAAGTCTCATAAAAAAAAAAATAATAGAGATAAAAACCAAAAATTGAGGCTTTTGATTACCTCAAGGGGTACAATTGATGAGCCAAATTTGAAAGAAATACAAACATGTAAGGTAAAAATGTTGGATCACTTGACATGGAATGACCCGTAGTAGACAACCATTATTGCCTCCGACATAGAACAGTCTCAAACAACTTCCTATCCCTTAGTGTGGAGCCTTCTTACAATTACCTATATAATACGGGGGAAAAGTATGTCAATCTCCTAACGTTTAATTGTCCCGGATCATCTGAGGGAAAGACAGTGTAATAACCACACACAAACATACGAGCACGTTGCTCAAAAATGTTACAAGAAACATTCTGGGTTGGTAAATTACATCCAGGGCCTGATTACTGAATAGGCCAACTAGGCCACGGCCTAGGGCCCCCACAATTTAGGGGCCCCCAAATGGCTAAAATTGTTGTCAATGCCTAAATTTGTTCTATCCCACGCTTAAAATTGAAAAGATTCATTATGGGGGGGGGGGGGCAAAAAAAGTATTTGGCCTAGGGCCCCGTGATATCTTAATCAGGCCCTGATTACATCTAAATAATGTTGCAAAGTAAAAGGAAAGAACTGAATTTGTTCTCGGGAATGCATCGGGTTCTACGGAAAGGAAATTTTGAAAATTTCCAGGAATTATGATATATTTCAAGGAAAGGAACATTTTGTTAATATTTTACCCTTTTTCCTACACGATTTTTGATTTTAATGCTTTTTCCTGTTGTGATGAATTACGAGCTTATTTTCTTAAAAAAATATGTCGAATAGACTGTTAGGAATATATTATACTTACCTTAAGCAGACTATTTTTTTATTGGTTTGAAATTAAATATTGAACAGATTGATTGGGATACTTAATATTTTATTATCTCACCTAATCCGTGATATAAATGATTTATTTGAATATTCACTACGATCAGAACATCAACCAAAAATTTGAATTTCTTTCCAAAAAAAAAAAAAAAAACTTGTTCGACAAGCATACTTTTAGTTTTAATTTCAGTTTTAAACAACTTGATTTTTTTTTTTCTAATCTCGGTTTTTTCGATATGCCGGAAAGAATCAAGCAAGGTATTAAAAATCTGGTGACCCTCGAATTTTGCGGCATGTCGGCTGATACGGTAAGATTTTTTAACTCAGAAAATTCTACACAATCATGTTTTAAGTTTAGAGCCAATGTGAGAAAACATGAAGTTTGTTTACTCCCAAAACTCCCCATGTTCTTCAAAGTTCCAGGTTTATTCCCCAAAAGGGTATATTTTCATAGCTCAAAAACTGCGTTTTCTGCATCTCTTCATCGAAATGAATAAGGATTGCACTGGAGCCCACAATTGGAGACAACAAAGGAAAGTGGTAGCAGGGGAAGCAGATCGGAAAGGATACAAAAAAGTGATTAAGGATTAAAACAAAAGTACTGGATATAACTGGTACAAATGATTGAACGTGACCAAACTCATAAGAAAAACATTTATTGACACAACTAGTTTTAATGGTGTTCTGGATAAATACAATCCATAATATTAATAAACGACGCTCGAAGTTATCCTCATTAGACTTTTACCGTCAAAGATACTCAAATTGCTAGATCACCTCCCGCAACTGGCTCTTTGTTTTGTCACATACGTATAGCGATAGCTGTTGAAAATGTAGAGCATCATCTGAACATTACTAGCTCTACTTATCTAGCAAAGCAATTTGCACCATTTATTTGCAACAAATGCTTCCCATTGACTAACCTCTTTCATCTTTTTAGGTGCACCCGAAGATGGTTACAAAACAAAAATGAGCTTAGGTACATATTTCGAAAAGCAAAAAGGCTATGAATGGCTGGCGAAACATATTTACCAATCTTGTGTTGAAATAGTTGAAGAGGAAGCGTGTGAAGATTCGAAGCTTCTGATTAATGCACTTCAAAAATTGGCTTTGCTAGAAGAAACAAGCGGTAAATTTAAATGTTCCGAAAGCAGTTTGTATGTTTTTCTCGAAATTAATAATTTCAATCATAATAATTTAAGATTTTTTAAAAATTGCTTCTTTTTCAGGGTGTTCCGTTGAAACTTGCATGAACTTAATTTTCGCAACCGTTCGTCCTAGATGCATTCTTCCAATGGCAAAAATGCTCAAACTGAGGTGCAGAGTTAATAATAAAAGTTTGAAGTGAAAAAAAAATTACCAAAAAATGCAAAATCTAACTTTTCATACGGATTCCAGGTCTCCTAACATGTATTTAGGAGGAAAAAATCTCTATTGAAAAATAATTCCAACACAAAACATTTGTGTGAAAGATTTGCAATAAATTCGAAGAGATTTTCGAGTTCAAAGTTTTGCGGGCAGAAAGTGAGATTGGAACGCGTTGGCGAATGACCGGTTGTCCTTTTACTGAAACTGTTATCGGGTATATTTTCCCCTAAGACGTGTCACTGACAGCTAGTATAAAGTGGTGTAAGTCACAAAACGCTGCGTTTCATATATCCCGTGGTTCTCATTTGTCGTACTAATGTCAAAGTTTGTGTGTCCGTTCGAATTGCTTTTTTATGCCCTTGATTTCGCTAAACATAAGTAGGATCGGTATAAAAAGTTACATTTCGTATTTTTTAACTATTTTACTTATTTATTTATTTATTTTTCGCTTCAAACTTTTATGATCGTAACTCTGTACTCACTTTGAGAATTTTTGACAATCTTAGGAAGTATGCATCTAGGACGGAAGGTTACAAACATAAAATTCATGCAAGTTAAAATGTAACGCCTTGTATATTTTAAGCACATGTTTTCAGAAGCAATATTTGTTCCATTTTAATTCCTTCATATAGAAACGGAAGTGTTTTCTTGATTTAATAGATATTAAATTTTAGTATACAAGTTTCTTCTGCTGAGTTAATTTCTGAGTTACGTTGAGTAAAATTGGGCATACTGATTTCAGATATGTAATTAGTTTTGTTCTATTGCATCATGCTTTTGGCCTGCACCAAAATTGAATGACTACTTTTCCCGGTAGAGTGTGTAGTACAGGAGGCCAAATGCTCTCTTAGTGATGACACAAACCTGTTTAAATTAAAATCGAGTGTTCAATTTCCAGCAGAATATTATTGTTTGTGACAAACTTTAATTTACCTTATCGTCACGGCATATAGTTAAATTTTCAGTAAGAAATCCAAAACAATTCTGTGTTCAATAAAAACAAAAAAGAAGTAATTTTTTGTATAGAAAATGCAATGTATGTAGTTGTGCCCCCCCCCCCTCACAAAAAAAAGTCCCACGTTAAAAAAGAATACATCCTGTATTTTCTGAATTAGCCGCTTTGAGCTCTATCTAGCTCAAAACTTGACACAATGCACTATACTACACTGTAAGGTTTCTTGACAAAAGCATCGTGACGTCAGCGTGATGTTAGCCTATGAAAAACGAGCTACATAAAACGTCACAGCCTACTTGACGAATTACAGGAGATCGCTGACTGCTTGTGAGCTTTTATTGGTTACGCCCGTAGTGACGTTCAGTGTCAAGTTAAGTTGCTGTCTAGTACAAAACTACTGTTTATTATTTCATCCGGCGACCTTTGTTAAATATGCGCATGCGTCAGGTCTCTTCCGACTTTATTAAAAGAGGAATGATAGTGATAAGAGAGATAACGAATGTGAAGGGATTTTATTTTGTTTTTTATTTTCGCTGGATTCGTTTATTAGGCGTATTTCTTAATTTTTTTTTAATTTAATCCTTTTTCTTATCGGATGCAGGAAAGTAAAATATCGGACTAAGCATATATACTGCCTTGGTGCATTTTCTTAATCAAGCTCTCACCCCTTTTTCAAATAGAACCATTCAACGGTGCTAGGCTTGGCTTTCGAGGTCGGACAGTAAGTTCTTTTTTGGATTCGGAGGATGTAAGTTAGCCTAAAACAAGTCACAGATTTTGGATACTAGGCAACCAAGTCGATGTTTCCCAAATATGCCAATCTGAGAATTTCTTCTCTTGCAATCGAAACATATTTTTCTCGAAAAAATAAGGGCCTATAGGCTATTTGTTTGCATTCCCGCCAGAACCCTGATTTCATTGGTGACAGACAAAAACACACTCCATCTGTATTTATCAATGAGGGAGGTCCGCACCGAAAGTATCTTAAGATCGCGTTATAAGATGATTTCACCAAGAAAACATGTGAAAATGGCTGCATCAGTACACCATAATTTGAACAGCATTATGCAATGATAACACTTGCTTTACATAAAGAAAGAAAGCACCCTAAATTTATGAGGAAGTCTAAGCCAGTTAATCAAGTACAGGTTGGCTAAAGACTTATTCATCAAAAACGAAACCGGTAAAAACGGGGCCGAATTAGCCTCTAAAATTAGGGGAAGTTCAGTCTTATTTCGAGGCACCACAACTTTTTGCTTGGTGAAATGTTTCGAAATTCTATACAATTGAAGTAAAAGTCTCTAATGCTACAAAAATATTTTTTCCGAAATTTCTAGTCGTTGTACATGGTTGCATTGCAATTCTATAGTTAGTATAGTTAAATCAGAGTTATTGATTCAGAGAATTATTTAAATGCTATAAAAGAACACAAACCAATTTGGGCCAAATCCCACACATAAAATTAGGTCGTGTAAAAGATATATGTGGCATTTTGCATGGATAAAACAAAAGGGGACTTCTATATAATGATGGGCCCCTTTTATTCTAAGAGTGCGATTTGTCTCCCTTTGAATTTCTTTTAAAATACAGTTGAAAGCAGAAAGTGGAATTTTCAATTACTTTTGGGCCCCCTGAAAATTTTGAGGGAGAATTTAAGCTTTCTAAGCCTTTTCAGTAAAAAGGCTCTGAATAACCAGAGAGATGTTTTCAAAAATCCGTGTTAAAATTACAATCTAATTTCTTAGCTGCACTACTGTGGTCGTCAATCGTTTTAACAATTTTTAATTCCTTTTAAATGTAACTTTTCTTTTTAAATAACAGGTAATTTAGATACAGCCTTACAATATTTGAAGCGAGCAGTTCGAGTAAGTAAGAAGAATCAGCTTGAGGAGGATGACCCAGTGAGACAAAGCACGCATCATTATATTAGCAGATTATACTGTGCATTGAGTTTACAGTACATAAACAAAGACGATGTCAAAAGCGCTAAGAAAGCTGCTCGCTACTGTAGAAAAGCATTTTTCTTTGCACCAATGGGTAAGGCATTGTTTAAATAATATACAAAACTAATATAATGATAGCTTAAGCAGTGATGCACCCAGGTCACAATGACCCCCCCCCCCACCAGGGCGCAGATGCCTAGACTTAGATTGAGAAGTGGGAGGGAAGTAAAAAAATCAGTCAAATAAAAAAAATCAGTCAAATAATTGCTGCCAGACAGACGTTACATCCATATTTAAGCGAAACAAACAAATTACTTTCTAGTACAGAACTTTTTTTTTAAAACAAATTTAAAGCCAAGTCTGCATTCTGTGCTCTAAGAAAGCAGAGAAATCATAGAATTTTGGTAATTAGATGTTTAGAAATAGCTCATAAGCAGCTAAAATCAGCATTTCAGCAAGTTTTTCACAATTATTTTTAAAACAACCATTTAAAAAAAATACTATTTGAAAACATGGCTTATGCTGTACAGTTACATAATTTCTTTTCACTGAAACTGGAGCTTAACAGTGACAAAAGAGCATCATTATACATAATTTTACTGATAATACGTTTTACTGTTATTTCAAATAGAATCTGAAAATAAAGCTGCTTGTCAAGCATTGCTGGGGAGGGCGTTGATGAAATTCGATAGCGGAGAAACGGCTGTAAATGTAAGTTCCAGAAAGAAACGTTACGCATTCTCTATTTTTTTAGTTTTTATAGTTTGTTTCAATGTTAGCTAATTGAACTGATGTGGCATGCACCATCTCATATAAAAACTGACAAAAAAAAAGCTTTGGACTGCACGAAATGCAGAAATGGATTTGCAGCACATTAACATTAAATGGCAGGACGCTTATTTCAAAGCAGTCAATCAATGTTAACTCCACATAGCTTTTCATTAAGTATTTTTTCCTCAAAATTTGATGTATATTAAATTTACTAAATCAGGGTGAAATGTTGTGTGAAAAAATAATACAAAACAAAAACAGCCCTAGTTTTTAAAACAGTGTAAAGTGGTATATGAATGTACACAGGGTGATTATACTATATTTGCAGAGTAAAAATTGAGCATGTTCAAGATAAAAATTAGGGATATGACATGAATGAAGTAAATGGAACACAAATGGCACTCCAAATGTTCAAAAGATGCATTTAAAACTGCTTAATTTGCATTATTCTAAATGTAATAAATTAACTTCAGATTCAATACAGAAAAAAAAATTCAGATTACAAATCGAATCCAGAATTTTAGGATTCTTCAAGTGAAAAAACAATGAATTCCAGGACAGTCCCCGTATCATTTCACCCCTAGCAGTACTTTACAAACTTTTTTTTTTTTTTTTCAATTCAGATCTCCTTGTTACAATGTATAGCTAAGCATTTGTATTTGATTAAGACTTTTCTCTCGTCAAAAATAATAAAAATGTATTGGATTGCGTAATAATTTATTTCTATTTATAGAACTTTGAATCATATCTGAAGTTTTCTCAAGAAAATAATAACAAATATGGTATCTGTACTGGCTATTTTGCTTTATCTGAAATTCACAAGAAGAGAGGAAACTTAGAAGAATCAAAAACACTTTTAACGAAATGCTTAAAGATTGCTAAAAAAAACGAGTTTGCTATTCCTTTTATATTTTCTTCAATAAATATCGGCCAGATCGAAACAGCAGAAGTAAGTATTATAGTCTTCTTGTTTTTGAAATTGACTAAAATATTTGTGAGCATTTTCTACAATATTTAATGAAGTTAAAGAAAGGCTGATGTTGTTGAAAATTAGGGAAATGCATCTGAATTTCACGAAATAGAATAGAAACAGAACTTATAGAATTAAAGAAAGAAAATTAAAGAAAAAAATTACTTCATATATATATATATATATATACACACATTTATCTATTTGGTAAAGAACTTAACTTCTTTTTTTCTTTCAGCGATCATATTTCTTAGCTGATAAGCAATTTGAAGCAGCTTACGGTGCATTATCAACGAAAGAAAAGTTTCCACCCAACTCTCAACTGTCCAAACTTTGCAGTATCTTATTTGGAATTGGAAGAGCTCACCTAACATTCCACAGACTGATCGGAGCTCTGCAGGAGTCCTCAGATGCATCTCTCATAGAGATTATCAAGTGGAAATGCAGACGAGGGGTATTCATGAGAGATACCTCAGATACAAGAGATCATTTCATTGACTTGGAGCAACCTGAGCTGTTGAGCCAAGAACATCAAGACTTAGGTTTACTTGAAGCTTTATTAAGTAAAGAACTTGAGGCAAAAATTGATTAGTAAAATTTGCTAATGTTAGTCTGGTATTTAGTGAAGATGTCACATCAGCACCAGCAAAAATTGAACCTTTTGACGGATTTCATAACTTTGAAAATCAAATATGGCACGAGTTGCACAAAATTATAGCAAATTGTTAACTAGTCACTTTTACGATCGGCCATTTTCATATTATTTGCAGTGGCAAAAAAGCGTAAATTCTAAGAAACTTCAAACTGGAATTTTTTTTTTATAAAATTGAAAAATGTAAAAAAATGTTAATAATATTCACTTTCTTGTCAAAATGTTTTTTGATTTACTGTTTAGCGTTACAGATTCCCCCCCCCCCTCTTCCTTTCTAGGCTGAGAAAGCCAGTGTTGTTTAAGAGTGTAAAACTCATTCCAATGAGCAGGATGTCTGAAATTTTTTTCTTCACCTTGGAAACATTGCTGGTTGCATACGAGTCATACAGCAGATTTTCAAAGAAGAAACTTTTTATACTATTTATATTTGCTCAAGTTACATTCAGGGATAAAATCAAGATTTAAAACGGAAGTAAATATGCTTCTAGTGTAACATTAGTTCTCTTTCATAGGAGTGAGTCTGATATTTTGGTTACACTCAAAGCTCAGTGAAAAAATTGAAAAACAAACCCTTAAAGAGATCATCTGAAATTATTTTTAAAATTTTAGTTAGAATTTCCCCAAGAGTAATTTTACAATTTACCCCAAACCTTTTACAAATGTCCATGTTATATAACTTTTCCTTTCGGTCAGCCCCAGAAGAATATAAACAGTTAATATAATGCTACCTTCCCATCCAAATGAAAACAATAGCCATGAAACTGTCGTAAATGGAAAAGAAATAGAAGTAAGTGTGCTTTCTCCAAAACGTCGGGCTGATGGGTAAAAATAGAATCAGGGGGTCATTTTACATAAGCATCCGTAAGAATAGTCAGTAGCATTTTGCAGATTGTTTCGCTTTCTTTCTTTTTGCCAGTGTATTTAAATGAATGAAGTGAATTACATTTTGCAAGACTCAAAATAAGGTTTAAGGCAAATCCTGCTTTTTGCATTCATAGCAGCAAATTTGAATTTGCTTACTAATTTTTTCGAGTTTTTTAATGCTAAGCACGAGAACTACAACTCCACAAAAAATTCTCATATGAGCCACATTTAAACCGATAATTAAATTAGAAAATTTATTTCTTCAATGTTTAATCCAAAAAAAAAACCTACATGCAACTAAAAATAAGATAGTAACCAAAACGATTTAGTAGTTTGACTATATACCAAGACAGTCAAATGCAAATTTATAAAATTCTTTTATTGAAAGACTTTACAATAGAAATATCAAAATAATAGTTCAACCATCATTTTAAGAAATTTTAAAGGTGACAATGTAGTGAAGGTGATACTGTACAGATGAACAGAAATATTTCTTTTGTTTATTGCTCGGCATCTTCAAATTGATCTTCGTCCATATCATCATACTCCCCTTCATCTATAAATTAATAATTTTTTTCATTGAGAAAAATTTTAATACTTCAATCAAGTACTTTTAATAAGTACAATTTTTGCCTTTCTTCTTTTTAATTTTATTCCTCTGATTTTCGAAAATTCAGTATAAACAATTGTAACATAAATGTTTATTTTGTAATGTAGAAAAGCTTTTAAAATCTTGTAAAATAATTTCATGTTCAAGCCACCAAGTTTAAAGTTTATATTTCAAACTAAGCAGAGGAATGTGGAGCAAAGTTAAGATAACTTTCCTTTATCAAAATGAACAAATAAAGAAATTTGTTTTGGGAATTACAGTACACAAAGACAGAGCAACTTGAATTAAAACATTAATTTATTTTTTTGCCTTTCTTCTTTAATTTTATTCCACTAATTTTCGAAAATTCAGTATAAACAATAAATGTTTATTTTAGAATGTAGAAAAGCTTTTAAAATCTTGTAAAATGATTTCATGTCCAAGCCACCAAGTTTATCTTTTAAACTAAGCAGAGGAATGTGGAGCAAAGTTAAGATAACTTTCCTTTATCAGAATGAACAAATGAGACATTTGTTTTGGGAATTACAGTACACAAGGACTTGACAGACAACTTGAATTGAAACATAAATTTATTTTTGGTAGTAAATTTGTGTCTTTAAAAAATGGAAAATTTTCACTTTTTTACGGGGCAAAATGAAAAATAAAATATTATGTTATATGCTTGATCAAATGAATGAGTAAATGAAAGAGAATAAATAAATGAATCAAGAAATAACTAAATGAATAAATATATTGGAAAAAGTAAATGAGTGAATGAATAAAGGAAATTAAGTGACAGAATATAAATAAATCAATTGTGGCTGCAGTTGTTGTCTAGTGCTAGCTAGGCTGGTAATTTAGGGTGCACTGCTCCATTTGTCCAACTGTGCCGTCATTTAGGGCTCTGCTCCACATTGACGTAAAGCAAAAGCGTAAAATGGAGTAAATAGTGTTCCTACGGAAAATACCCGTATTTTCAGTTTCTGCCTTCAGTTTCGGCCACATTTTACGCTGATGTGGAGCAGGGCCCTTAGTGTGAAGTCTGACTTCCACAGTACATACATGCCATAGGAATCCGTTTATGGGGGAGGCAACCATTCAAAAAGAAAGGACAGGAGAGAGAAAGTATATCCATGTCCAAACAGGAATTCAAACCCGGAACCGCCCCATCACAGTCAGACTTATCTAACCGCTTGACAAGGTGGCCGGTAAATGAGTCAATTAATAAATGAATATGTAAGTTTTTAATGAGGGATTTAACAAGCAAATGAAATGAACCATTTCACTTTGCCATGCATTCAGTGGGCTAATTGTAAAAAGTATATGAAAAAAAAACCTAATATAAAATAAATACTGCACTGAGTATTAGTTGGTGTCAATTAATATTTAAACTGTTAATAACAAGATTTTTTTCATTTCCCAATCAGAAAAATAACTTTTGATTTACAATTTGATCTTAGCCAAAGTGGAAGAGCGATTTGACTTACAACAAAATATTACAATACATTGAAACTATTTTACTTTTAGAAACATAAAACTAGATATTTACTTTCAAATAAGTCTTGAAAATTTCAAAGAAATTTTAACTTAATTTTGGACATTATGTTGGAGTGAAAGGTTCAACTTGGACGCTTAAATAGACGTAAAAATTACATAGTATCTACGGAATGGGAACCAGGACTTAATGTATTGGATGCAGTAATGGATGGTCGTGCTGAAGAGTGTTGACTGTATACGTGGCAATTTTTGAAAATTACTTGCATTATCATTTTTTTTAATTTTCAGATGAAATTTTTTCCTGACTGGAATGGACTATATCTCTTACTAGATCATTAAAATATAAACAGATACAATCTAATAGCAGTATAAATATTTCAGTATTTCACTTTGCCTTGCTATTTTACTACACATTCCCCAACTTTTACCCTACTATTCCCCCCCCCCCTTTTTTTATTAATATTTACAATAAAACCGTATTTTTTACTTTTTTTTGCCCCATCACCAACCTATTTGCCATGTAAGTATGTAGAGAAAAAATCTTATTTTTTTTTGTTAGGTATTTAAATGAACAATTCTTCCTTTAGATTTTTTCTCTTTTTTTAAGTATAACTTTGTTTCAGTACACACAAATACAGTCGAACCTTCAATAAATCGAATTGCCACATATTGAAATTTTTCTATCTAGTAAACAGTAAACAAATCTCAATCTTAATTACATTGAAAAACTGTTTCCGTAGATCGAAAAAATCTCCATATATCGAAATCATTTTTGGACATAAAGGGACATTTTATTTGACTATCTGTCAGAAGCTAAAAATGATCTGATTTAGTTAAATTTTAGTCTTGTAGCAGAGTGGTATGAGTATATAACTTTTCAGTCACCAGCTGCTTCGCCTTTTCAACAAACTGCTTTTTGCTGTACCTTATTATTCACTTCTTAGCTAACAATCTGAAGATTATGGACAACAAGAATAATTCAGATAGATGTTTTAAAAGGAGTCCTTCTGAAACTGATAAAACTTTAAGGGTAAAAACAGATTTTCAGTTAAAAATGATGATCTTACTAAAACTGTTAAAATTTCTGCCATGAATATTCTGAAATAATCTATACCAACAAAATGCATATATGCAGAATAGAAAGGTAATACTAATACTTTTATCTCAAACAAAATTTTAGTGAATGCTTATAACTTATATATATAACTTATACTTATAAGGTCCTTTAAATGTGAAAACTTTTATATTTTTTACAGAGAAGCTTAACTCACATTAGATTTTACAAACAATGAAGTCAAAATGTAAAACAATTTACTCTTACCACCATCCTCATCCTCAATATCAAATCCATTTCCTTCACTAATAGTAAATGGAAAACCTACAGCATTGTCTTCTGAAAATAAATTGTTCTATTATAATATTACATGTAATAGGAATAGCAAATAAATGTAAATATTTAAAAGAAAGTCACTCTGCTCATATGTGTAACACTATTATTACTTAACTAGGGAGTAACCCCTTCCTGCATGCAATTACTCACTATACAATGCACTTTAAAACGACAAATCCGCCCACATGTTTGAGATTTATAACTCTTAATTAAAAACAAGATCTTTTTTTCCCAAACTCAGATGATTAGAGCACACTTTAAGATATAAATATTTAAGAAAAATAGACTGGTTCTTCAGAATGTGGAAAAACTCAAAATCAAGTTCCAATGAATTTGGGCATTTTTGGATAGTTTATTAAGAGTTGAAGTTAAAAATTATTTTTCACTGAAGTGAAATAAAATGGATTGAAAGCAATTTATAAGAATAAATATATGCAGAATAATGTGAACATGCAGAACAATGAGAACATTATTAAAATTGAATCAGGCAGTATTATAATTGCAAATTCATATTTTATTTAATTTCAATTAAAAATTCTTCAAATAATTTTTATGTTCCAACACGTAGTAGTTTCAAAAACTAGTTTCAAGCAACTAAACGATACACACCTTCCGATTCTACTTCTTCATTAGCACAACTCATAGTTTGACACTCTGATAAAGCTTGGAATAATGTGTCCACTGTGAACAAGGCAATTATTAATATTAAAGCAAATAATTATATATATATATATATATATATATATATATATATATATATATATATATATATATATATATATACATATATATTAACATAAACAAAGTAGTTGAAGAATCATATAGAACAGAAAAATAAACTTCACCACACAGGTCAGAAGGCGCCTATGGCAGCTCTTTGAAACTGGTAGCAGACATATTTTTAATTAGAAGTATAAAACCTTGCGAAAAATCCTGTTAAAAACGGAAGTAAAGAAAGAATTCCTAAAAGACCCTGGGGCATTCATCAGCGGGACCCCCCTAGGGTAGGGAAAAGTGGAGTGAGATGTTTCTAATAAGTTGCAGGCAAAACGCCTAAAAAGATGCAACTTTTAGCCACCGACATCTCACAAAACAAGCAATAGGTCACTAGAAGTCCAATTCATTTATGCATATACACGAGAGAATACAATTCAAAAGACACTATATAAACAATAAAATTCAAATAGAACAAATGACATGAAATTACAAGAAATACAAAAACAAGAATTTTCAAACAACACTGTAAGAACTACCAACCTATGGCTTCTTCAATGCGCTACTGATAAGACTGTTGGTCAAATTCGCGGGGTAGTAGTTTTCAGTTAAAGTTACACTTAATTGTCTTATTGCTGAGTCTAGATTTGAATTATTGTTGCAAATTTTTTTGTATCGGGAAATTTGGGAGATGATAATGTTCTTGAAAACCTTTTTACTTAGACAACTGTGAAAATGGATAAGTGAGTGCACTTTGAAGTTGAAATCTTTACGTTTGTCATATAGTGCTAGATTAACATCTTTATCTTCTAATCTCTACTAATAATAAAGCTGAAGGTGGTTCTGTCTGTCCTTCTTTCTTTCTTTCTGTCTGTCTGTCACGCGCGTAGCGCCAAAACCGTTCGGTCGATTTTCATGCCACTTGGCACAAAATTAGTTTGTAGCATGTAGTTTTGCACCTCGAAGCGATTTTTCGAACATTCCATTTCGTTCTTTTTCTATTCGAATTCTTAGAGGAAATTCGATAAAATAGGGAAGAAATATTCCATACACATTTTCAAGTCTTATGTCATTCGAAAGCTTGAAATTTTCTGCACAAAATGAAGCTTTTTCGAAGTTTCTACGATCATCAGGAGAGCTGTAACAATTGTTTTTAGAATCCCGAAATTCAAGGCTTACCTTCAGTAAAGCAAGCCAAACGATTCTAAAATGGCTTTGCTCGCGAATAAAATTTGTTTGAAAATAGAGATGAAATGAATTATTTTATCAACGGAAATCAACTTTTCATGTTGTTACCATGGTTACGTTTTTATTTCGTTCTTTTTCCCTTAATAATTTTAAAAATGTATTTGTTTTTGTAACAATCCAAACTCCAAGCCTTATTAAAATTAGTCAAATGAAATATTAAAAACCGTGATAAGATGGCACCTGTCAATCAAATGAGAAATCGAGTCCTTTCCTTAAAATACAGGATACCATTCTAAATTTATCGTCTGCAAAACATATTTTACTTCATTATTAATTTATTTCAATATAAATTGCAGCAAATGGCTTGAGTGAACGAATTTAGCTTTTAATTTATCGTTTGCTGGTTGATCTTTGTCGATGTTTATTGTTTTTATTATCATTGTGAAGAATGATGCACGAAATTTTTATGACTAATACTTAAAATTTTTAGGATCAGTTGAGTTTAAAAGAAAAAATTGCTCCAAATATACTTTTGCAATGTGATTATTTATTGTTGGACTGTAATTTGCAGCAATAATTGCATTTAATAAATAATGAAAGACAATATTAAAAATTATTTTTTTGGCGACTTTTTTACAATTTGGCATTCAATTCTATTTCAGTATATTTACTTCTATCTTATTGCGATATTGCAACGTTCTTTCTAAAGTATGTCATTTCGGAAAATGTATTATTTTGTTTTTGAAGTTAGGAAAGAAAACTTTCTTCTTCTTTTAAACTTTGGTAAGATTTCTGTTGGTTTCTGTGAGCAACAAAATTTTTCTTATTTTTTCTTTTGGCTTATTTTTGTGCACCTATCTTTGGGGTTGCATTCGAATGTCCCCAAGGGGGTGATTTACCCCTTTTATGGGGTAATCAGGGCTTTCAATGCAGACCAAAGTGATATGAATTGGCGCGACCACTTGGCGATATGTCGCCAAGCTTTTGGTCACCAAGTGTTTGACGCCAATTTGGCGACATATCGCCAAGTTGGCAATAAATTTAGCGAAAAAAAAATTTTTTTTGGGTTCAATTTGGCGCTATTGGCGATATTTTGCGAAAAATCTACTGAATGATGTTAAAATCGGCGATATTTAGGAGATTATTCATTGTAAAACATTTTTTTGCATTGTTTCGTGGCAAACTAGGGATGCAAATGTTTGAATTGTTATCTTACTCACTTCAAGCACTATTTTAGCACTTAAGGCATCTACTAAGAAATTTACACGTAAAAGGAAGTAGTGTAGGGTCCATACCAAATTTTTATATCATACTTTGAAGGAATTATAGTTGAATTATAACTAAAATAGAGTATTTTTTTCTGCTATATCATTTTTTTACAAATGAACTTTTAATTTTATACCACGGGCAAAGCCGTGCGGGTACCGCTAGTTTAATATAAATGTCGAGAAAAGAAGCAGTGTTGTTAGTATTTGTTTGTTTAAGCAAAAGTTCTTTTGGAAAATTATCCTTGTAGAGATTATGGAAGTTACTGTTGTTAAAAATTATGATGTCATCAATGTACCTGAAAGCCTCAATCGATTGAGGCCTTCAGGTCGGGGGCTAAAATTGAGGCCTTCAGGTCGGATGCTAGAAACATCTCACTCCACTTTTCCCTACCCTAGGGGGGTCCCCCTGATGAATGCCCCAGGGTCTTTTGGGAATTCTTTCTTTACTTCCGTTTTTAACAGGATTTTTCGCAAGGTTTTATACTTCTAATTAAATATATATATATATATATATATATATATATATATATATGTGTGTGTGTGTGTGTATAAATATATTGTACAAATTTAAATAAAATTCAGAAAGAGTTCAATAAAAGGGATAAATAAATTCCAAAAATATAAAAATGTACTGAAATTTCAGCGCAAAGCAGCTTGAAACATTAGCAGTACAAGCATAATCACAAAATACAGAAAGAATGAAAAGGTGAACCAAGGACTGACACGTCATCAGGGGGAGGACCAGATCCATGGTTCCCAAGGCCCTTTCTATCTGACAAGAGGGAAGGTCAAAAAACATGTAACCTTTCCCCAAGAGCCTTGAATGAAATGTAGCAAGAATGAGTAAAATAACATTTGAACAAAAATGAAACAAAGTCAAAAATAAAAAAAACAAGAATGCATGTACTCACTTCGACAAAAACTGAATGAAAACCAGTGCAACAAGCAAATATGAGGCCCAAACAGAAAGCTACAGTTAAAGTTAAATGGAAGGGTATATCTCAACTGTCTTAAAATATTTTAAATCAAAAGAGGAAGGAATTTCATTATATACCAACGAAAATTTCAGAAAATTGAGGGTTTTTTGCACAAAAATGTTTTTGTTGCAGATATTTTTAATTCTATTGATTTCATTGATTAAGGTATTACGGAAAACTTGGATAGAAATACTTGAATCCCATGCAATCAATCGATTAAAATGGAAGCTGAAAAAAAGTCGTTTATCAAAAAGATCAACAAGAATATCATTCTCTGAAAGACACATGTTGAGACTGAGAAATTCAGTCCATTTAATATAATGTTTGTATGAATTAGCTCTAAACTAGCAGAATAGATATTTTTGGAATCATTATAAAAAGAATGATAATTGAAAATAATAAGGTCATCAACATAACTGAAAGCTTTAGGAATTGTTTAGTTGAAGTTTTTTTTGAAGTAGTGAAGATAAAGATTAGCTAATACAGAAGAGAATTTGGATCCCTGTGGGATACCTTTAACTTGAAGGTAACAATGTTTACCATTAAAAATGTAATAGTTGAAAATGCAGAAATTAATGAGATTCAACCAAAGAGTTTTACTATCATCAAGAGTTTTGCTGTAATCGTAATAGAACATCCTTATGGCTGGAAATAGAAATACTTGTAAAGAGATCTTTAAAGTCAAATGAGTAAATGCAACTGATTTTATTATTTTCAAGAAAATCAAGAACCAGAGCATTATTTTTAATAATCCAAGTATGGTTTTCTTCCAAAATTTTATCAAAAATATTGTTTAATAAATTAACAAAAATATTAACAGGGGAGTCCATGTATGAATTAGAGCCACAAGTAATGTAACGGAATAAATGGGATTTTCGTGAAATTTAGGATAAATAGTTATATATAGGAAAACAATCTTGGAATTTTTGACATTGACTTTTTTGTTAAGCGCAATAATCTTTTTAGTAATACTGTTATAAGCAGTTGGAATATTTTTTTTTTTTTTACAGGTGGAAGAATTCTCGAGTTCAGCATCTAGTAATTGTAGATAGAATTTTTTGCGAATAATAGAAAAGTTGTTAGCTGTTTTATCAATAGATGCAATAATAAGATTTTGAAGTTCCTTAACATGAGGGGTGAAAGTAGATAGTTTAAGCATATTTTTAATTTTATATTTCTGAAGAAAGGTTTTAAAAAGATTGAAAAATCTACACTTAAATTCTGCAAAAGCGAATTTCTGCAATAGGAACATTACAATAAAGTGAATTTTTAATAATATAAGTATCTAGGTCTTCCAAGAAAGAAAAAAGGATTTTTTATTGAAATAAAAAATAGGACAGAATTTGGTACCTTTGGCCATTATATTGCACAGAGCCATGCTATTGACAAACCTTAAATCCCCAGTAATGATATGTGTGTGATCTTTATCAACAAATTGAAAATTTTCTTTATATCACATAGACATTGAATATTATCACGAAAAAGATTAACATTTTTACAAAAGTAATTGTAATTGAAAATTCTTAAGACCTAAAGGAGACCCTGAAATTTTTTCTCCGTCGGGTTTTATTGCTATTCAAAATCAAATGTTACATTATTTGCACTCTGCAGTAGTCTATAACAACATATAAGTATGGCTGCGGGCTCATAACTTAAACAATTTCTCAATTCATTGTGCAGTGCACCAATGAAAAATTTGCAAAAGATTCTCTCAAGCTCAGCAGATCTATTTGGCATTGCTGTCAAGGAACAAGCAAGAAACTATTTGTAAGTAGCTTCATTTAGTTGCATCAAAAGTTGAATGACAAATTTTTGAATTTCAGAGTTTAATAAAATAAAAAGCTAAGATAAAGTATTTATTTCATACTGGTATTTGATATTCTATCTATTACATTTAATGTGAACAAAATACATTTACAAACAACAAACTAGAAAGTTTGTTAGTTACAGGACTACAAGGTTAAAATTTGTAATTCATAACAGCTTTTCGTACAACTTTTACATTAAATTATTATATCAGTTTTTTAAATGATGAAATGAAGTTATATTTTCAGTTTACTTGATCAAATGTCATTATATAATTATTTAAGTTATTAAAGATATTTTTTTAGTTTCTGCCAATTTTTGCCGGTTTTTACCAGTTATAACCAGTTTCTGCCACTGAAACGGCAAAAACCAGTTTCTGCCAGCAGAAAGTCAACCCGATACATATGCATTACAGACGTAACTATTATTCAACTTGGTTGAATATTGACTAAACGAAGTAGTCGGAAAATGATAATGTATTCATCCCAGAATCAGAAATATACGAGTTAAGTTTAGATACTAGGTATATATATATATTGACCAAACATTTTATTTCAAATCACTTAGTACCAAGTTAGTTATTACTAGGTACCGAATTTGGTGCCCAAAATACTGTGCCACTTCTTATCTTTTCTTTCCAGATTATGACCCACAAGAGATGCATAGAATAAAAATTAAAGCTTGCTTGGGACCGCACTATTGCTATGGAGAAATAGGAAAAACAACCAAATATAGCAGATTTTGACACAGCAGCAATTTTGCTTTGACACAGTCTTTTATGTAAAACTGTAGTATGTTTTAAACTGATTGGTAAATAAGCAAATTTCTTCCTGTGTCTAAGTCACAATCCATAAATTTAAAAAAGAATGACATTTAAAGGAAATCATGCGTAATACAAAATATAACATTAAATATCTTAACTCACAGATTAAAGGCAGAATGTGAATAAGAGCAAAAATTAATTTCATAGAACTATGTTCCAGAATTTTGCTAGCTTTTTAATTGCTTGAACTGTAAGAAAGCACTTTTTGCTTCGTATTGAAGTAGCTTTGTAAATTTGCTCAATATGCTTTGTATTATTTTTTAGAGAAGGAATAAGAAATATCAACAACTAAAGTCAGACGAAAAAGGGGATTGATTAATTATAAAATTACTTGATATAAATGATCTTGAAGAAACACATAAAAATTAATTATTTGAAAACCAAGACTTTTGGCTACTTGATTTTTTAAAATTATTTATTAGTTCAAGCCTCTACATTTTTCAGCCAAGAAACAGCTTTGTTAGTATGCAATTTTATAAATTGGTATGAACCACATTCCCTTCTGATTTATATATGTAACACTTTTCCAGTTCTTTAACAGTCTTTTCAAAGCATATTAAAAAAATGAACAAGTGAACTAAAGACTTACACATTAGCTTATTATCTGGGACAAAACGTAATTTTGTCATAACTTCGTTCGTTTCATCATCACCACCACCATTACCAGGGACACCATCACCATGAGAATTATCATCAACTGACAAGGATTGCAAATCTCTAGATACTGCTTCAGCATTAGCTTCTTCATTAAATGCTGTTTATGGGAAAAAAGAAAAAGGGTTAAGGATGGTAATAAATAGTGCAATACTACATCACTGTACCTTTAATGAAAACAGTAACAAAATCATCAATTTTTACCACTCTCCTCTCCCCTTATTTGTCAACTTTCCTGACAAAGTATAAGAAATAATTTTTTAAGGAATAGTCTAATTTGAACAACAAACATTTTTGCATTTAAAATATCTTAACAAGGACAATTCATTCCATATTTCATTTTTTGATTTAAACAACTTCGCCTTTTATTTCACCAATTAAGAGTATGACCGTTTTTTATTTTGGCTGTTTTAAAGGCATTTTGTGAACAATTCGAAGTTTTTTAATTATAATGCTTCTGAGAGAATTTCAACAGTTTTTTACTTAAAAAATTAACACTAAAAATTTATTTACAGTACACACAACAGTTATCTTTCGATCAGAACAAAATACGTAACGTGGAGAAAATTTGAAAGCACATATAATTTCTGAGTTGAAAGGTGGATTAGATTCTTACAAACTTAACAAAAAATGGTTCTTGGCACATAATCTGCAGCAACAAAAATATTTGGAGACTGTGTAGGAAAGGTTACCTAGATTTTGTGAAAATTTGCATTCTTAACCGGGTAGCTTTACAGAGCAAATGGTATCATATTATTGTGTGCAGCATTTCTGCCAAAGCCAAAACTTTTCCAAATGCGCTAGATCGCCAATGATTGATAGAGAGTCAAACTTGCTCAAACTCATTTTGGCAAACTTCCGGATGAAGATTTTTGCTGAGAATTCATGATCTTAATTTTAATTTGGGGACATTTAAATTTCAACAAAAATAGTTCACGGAATAATATGTAGCAGCTTAGCGCATAACCATAAATGCAACTTAGTGCAACCAAATGAGATATTTAAAATATTTGGTAAAACTAAAATATGTTCAAAGAAATAGCGTATAAAACTATTTGTGATTTATAGATTTGAGATAATGTTACAAAAAAAGAGACGCATACAACTAAGAACAGATGTTGCATTCCCAGAAATTCTCAAAGATTTTTGATTCAATAATATTGAATGGGAAACGGCTAACTGCCGCTGTTACTCAACTTCGTAAAAATTGGACAACTGAAACAAACCGATGAATTTTTTAAAAAAATACCACACATTCGACAGGACAAGTTATGCATTTACAGTTAGAATCTTATTTTTACTCACTTTCGGGAAAACATAGTTTTTAAACTTAATTCACTTACACATTTCTCCATCAACATACACCAGAAGGCATTCTTCAGGAAAATTTCTCAAATCTTTTGAGACACCATGAATAGAAACGGATGGATAAGGTACAGAAAAGCCTTCCCCTCCTTCAGAAATCCAACACAAAGCACTGTTTTTTGAAAAAGAAGTAAAGAAAAGGATTCGATAAAAGCAATAAATATACTATATATATATAGTAGCAAAAATACACGATGTTGCATAAGTAAGTAATAATATTGAGAAACAATTTGAATTCGCCTTCGTTTTTTCCCTGAACTGAAACAAATCAGAAACGTAGTTGAAAGGTACAAGCCATCTTTAATGATATTAAGGTAAGGGATGGGGATCACTAAGGACTATCCACCAGAATTTGTGCGGAGTCTAAAAATGCATCAGTGGACCAGTTTTGATAATGTTGGAAAAAATGACAGGGTTTAGGGCTGTCTCTGAGAATTTTTTTGAAATTGAATTTCATATAGCAGCACCTTCACTTCTCGAGGGTCCCCCATACCTACCACAACTCGTTGTTTAACCGGGATGGGACCCTAAACAGGGTTTATACTCAAATTTGAAAATTAAAAGTAAGGAGTTTTTAAGGAGTTTTACAGGAGTTTATTTCAATTTTTCAGGACTTTCTCACTCGAAATACTTATTTTTCAGCAACATATGGGTCATTCCAGCGAAAATGGAAATCATGTCTGAAACTCTTTACTTAAGATTATCAATTTAAATAATTTCCACCAACACTAATCATTTTTTTTTATTGAGTTTCCATTTATTTTTATTTGTGTATAATGAAGTGTAAATAACTAGTACATGACTCATTTATGAAAGGATTTTAAATATGTTGATCACTTTGTGTAACAGAGTGGACAAATAAGCCTTTAAAAATATCTTTATAATCACAAAGAAAAGTTAGAATCATAGAACAAACATAAAGTGGAATAAACAGCCTAAAACTGTAAGTCTGTCTGCAATTTCAAGAAAAAATATTTTTTTCATCATGAAATCGACTGTAACAGAGTGGACATCCAACAGTTCAAATTAACTACTACAAGAAAAAAATTAGGCCCACCCTGGTTGTTGACTACATAATTCAATATAAGCAAACTAATCACGGCAGTAATACTACCTATATTTTTTTTCAAATATATCAGATTGAATGCAATTATTTATTTTACTTCCAAAAGGCTTGTAACAGAGTTGACAATTCGTAACATAGAAAATCTAGGGACATGGATAAATAATTGTTTTTTAGGGAAATTTTTTTTCATTTGCGTAATAATCTGCAGAAATGGTGTCAGAAGCGTCTTTTGTGCAGTGCAGTGTCATTTATTTTGTTGTTGCATTTCAGTTTAATTTTAAATCACATTTAAAATTCTAGCAATTTGAAGCTGGGACACGTCATTTTCTCCTTCTTCTGACAAAGATAAATTTTTTTGTGTCCTTTCTAGATGGATTATTCCTAATTAATTGATACTTGATGGCACAAAATTAAATGGAGAACTAATAAAAAATACACTTAATGGGCGGTAGTTATTACAATTGATTAAAAAAAATTCTAAAGTCTCGGACATGATTTGTACCATTTTCTCTGGAATGACCCACATCTCAAACATTTTTTTACAACTCTTGCGTTATTTATTTTTGCCGTCATACAATATATTGAGTAACATACTAAATTAAAAGCCAAATATGCAGTTAATGCTACTTGAATGTTAGCAGACTCAGAATCAAATTCAAATATGGAGGGGGGGGGGGGGTGATTAACCATTGAAAAATATTTTATTTTGAGGATGAATTTTTAAAAAAAGTAAGAAAAATATAAAAAGAATGTAAAAAAATGAAAATTAGTGTTTTCTCAAAAACAAGACACTCCTTAATATTTTTTTAACTAGTATCAGCATAAAAAAAGTAATTTTTTAATAAACTTTGTAATAAGCTAACTGAAAATAGTAGAGGTTAAAACAACTTCCAACTTTCTTAAGCTTTGACGATTGACACTATTAAAGTGCATAGAATTTTGTTTAAAACTTTTCAAATTAATGATTTAAAAGAAAAATAAAAAGAAATTTTAGTCGTTTGCCTCTTGACTGAGTACAGTAAACGTCATAAATGCGAAAAATCGTATTCCAATGGCGGATGCAAAAAGATCGCGATTTCCATAATGAACGAATTAAAAGCGGAAAAAAGCGACATATAAAAGGAATTATTCAAGAAAAACATTTTAAAGCTCTTTGGTAAACATAATAGTGATAGCAATAGAGTAATTGAAGCAAAACTTAAATTAAATCTGTGACTTAAATTTAATTTTTTGTCTCTCATAAAGAATAGAATTTTGTTTGAAAAATTTTAATTTTCGATTTTGAAAGAAATAAAAAAAGATTTTACTTATTTGCCCCTTAATAAAGCCAAGTACGTACCGAAATTCAGAAAAATTCCATTTCCAAACCGGATGCAAACGGATTGCATCATGGTTAATGAAGGCGTCATAAGTATAAAAACGGCAAATAAAACAGTGTACTAAAGCAAAATAATTTTAGAATGCCCTTTCAACAGGTCTACCCGATCAATATAATTAATAATTATCGACTTTATCGTCGAAAATTTGGAGTAAGGAAAAAAATTTCGGATGTAGCGGAGAGATAAAAGCGTAGCAAAAAATAGTAGATTTCCGGTATTAACACGTGAAAAAATACCAGAACTGTACATACCAGAACGTATAATACTCGAATACAATCTTGGGATTAGTAGTAGAAGAAAATATTCAAGGGTTTGTATTCACAGAATTAAAAATAAGGAGTTTGTAAGGAGATTATAGCAAAATTCAGGAGTTTTAAGGGCCCTTATTTTTTCTTATTAAAAAGCAGGAGTTTATAAGGAGTTTGTAAGGAGCGTACAAACCCTGCTAAAGAGAGCTCTGTTCTTTTGATCCAGACCAAGGTTTGAACAAACCCATGGTCTACTACCCCCAGAGGTATCGTTTCACTTGAAGGACTTTGTGACCACGACCCTTATTTTACGTCACCCAGCCACTATTAGTAACGATGGTGGATCTTTGATTGGCTAGGATCGAACCCGGGACCCTCCGGTTACGAGTTCAACGACTTACCAATCAGGCTACCATGGCTGTATGCAATCTTTGAGGGAATTAAGGGAAGGGATTTGGTTCACAGACTGTCCCCAGACGTTTTTCAAAGTCGACATCCAGAAAATGCCCTCCTTATCCTCCGCCTTCTGATAAAATTTAAATTTTTTATTTATTTTACTCTGTCTTGTTGATCTTTTTAATCTAATTTTTTATACATATTAAATATTACTGCTATAGCTGAAAATTAGCGGTCGCCACTCGCCACGTGGCGATTAAAGTTGCAAAAGTGGCGATTAAAAAATGTGGCATCGATCGCCACCCTTGGTCGCCACTCTTGCTCAGTCACTCTAAACATTCCCAATCGAACCACATTTCCCCCCTCCTGTTCCGCGCTACTTCCATGTATTTCTTTCCCCACCTCTTTTCCCCATCGCTAGAGGGAGAAATTGAGCCACAAGGAACCGCCATTCGTCATTTGCACTTTGAACTTTGAACCCTGCACGTGCCACCTGCTTTGGAATGGCTGCTCAGCGATCACGTGGGGGAAGCGCAAAATTGAAGAAGAGGAGTCACTTAAAATAACATCCTTTTTCGTTAAAATGTTATATATTTTTAAACAGTTTTAATAAGATCAATTAATCTCAATACAAATTTTAAAACCTTTTCCTTTTTCAGAGCATATATAAATAATTGAAACTTATCATACTATTTTAATCAAGTACATGATGTGTTTAAATAAACAATTTAACTCTGGTTTCTTGTTTTTAGCATTATTTATTACTCTATTTTTAAATGTTTCCAGTTGTTAACTAAAACTCATCATTATAAAATACTACATTCTTTTAGTCAGAAAATCAGCAAATATATATGGAGAAGATACGTATAACTACCGTATATACTCGCGTATAGGTCGATCTCGCGTATAAGTCGACCCCCCTATTTTTTTTAAGGAAAATCGGGAAAAAATCGAAAACCCGCGTATAAGTCGAGACCGCACTTTCTGAAATGATCGGGAACCTTTTGCCGCGATTTTTAAATATAAATGTTTTGAAAAGAAGGAAATTGAAATGCACTGGAACATTCTTGTGTTAAAAACAGCTCGATTATCATTTCTTTTCACCAAAAGGGTTCATTTTTGCGATCTCGATATTCGTAAAACGGGACCGATCCGGGAACGTTTTATCACGATTTTTAAATATATAAGCGTTTTAAAAAGAAGGAAAATAAAATGCAGTGAGCTTTCTTGTGTTGAAAATAACCTGATTGTTATTCTTTTTTACAAAAAGAGTTCATTTTTGCGTTCGCGATTTTTGTAAAGGGTTCGATTTTACGATCGCGGTTTTTGTAAGGGTTCGATTTTGCAGCGACGATTTTTGCTATTTGTTGCTTTTATTTTGCATTATTATTATCAATAAATTTTGCGATGTAGCCGTATTACATTCTGTTTCAAAAGGATAAACACCATCAATCGGAAAATTTGCAATTCCCGCAGTTTTCACGACGTCGGTCGTTTATTGTAAATATTTATTCTTTATTTCACAATCAAACCATGCAAAAATACAGTAGAATGTATGAGTATTTACTTCTTTAGCGTCTGTTTAAAATAGTTGGACTGAATCTGAAAAATCTCCTCGTTTTTGAGTGTTTTTTTTCCATAAGTTGTTCGGGAAAATTTTTCGGAAATTCTACCCCGCATATAAGTCGACCCCCTAACTTTCAACTTCATTTTTTGGACTAAATTTTTCGACTTATACGCGAGTATATGTACGGTATGCATTTTTGTTCTATATAAAATGTTAGTTAAGTATTATGAATAGAGTATGAAACTGGTTAATTACTTTTGCCTTGATCTTATTTATGACTGAGCAAATGGGTAAATTTTGCAGTTCATGTAGAAATGTATAACAGTTTGAGATGTTGTTTACAAAAAAAAAAAAATCATAAGGGTCCCTATGGTTTGCATAATCAGTTACTAATGCTCTAAAACTGAACTTTTCCTTGTTTTAGGCTGTACTTAAAGTTTTAATTCTTTTCTATTTCTTTTGTAAAATTTTGTGCTTTTGAGTTATATCACCTTTCTTACGTGAGCGATATTCTGATACTTTTTTCGTTATTCATAAAAATTTGAAACATAAAGTGAAGCACTGTTTATACGATTTTAAATGGACTGTATAAAGGAAACATACAAATAAATTAACAACTTGTTGGTTTACATCAATATGTATTGAACGCTTCTGGAACCCATTTAAAAACATATAAAATGTAAAACGTATTAACAGTACTTCGTTAGTTGCAGTTTTAAAAAGTGGCGACTAACTTTAAAAAGTGGAGACTAATATAATTGAGTCCACTGCCCACTGGCTACTAACCAAATTTCCCAGTTTTCAGCTATAATTACTGCCAAGGGTGCCCCAAGTTAAAGTTTTTGGGAGGTAGAAAATTCTAAATTGGCCGAATAAAATTCCCATTTTAGCCAATAATAAAATATAAGCACACATATCCCGCAAAAGAACATAAGGCATTATTAAAAACATTGTTATAACAATTTGAAGAATAGTCAGCCAAATTTGCCAAATAAGGATGTTTGTTTGCTTTAGATGTTGGTCCCATTGACCTCCCATCGGGACGCCCCTGATTATTGCCCCCCCCCCCCCCCTGAATTGGCTAGGGCTTACATGTACTTAATGAACAGCTAGTCTTGTCAGTGAAAATCAAACTTCAGCTACCGACAGGTTCTACCATGCAGACCAGGAATAATAAATCAAGCATTTAATTTTACCTTTCAGCAATATATAATGTTCCTTTTCCTAGGCGTCTTTCATCATGGAATGCTTGAGTATTAGGTTCACAGTGATGAATCCCTTCAGTTGGGGCAGGAAAATTCATCAAAAATACCATCTTTTGCAAACTGTAAGATAAAAAATTTAATAAATCTTTAACTAAATGGAATCTTTTCATTAAAAAAATTTAAGTTAATAAATTGATTTTTTAAAAATATGATAGTCTTTTTTCCTTGGAGGGATGCAATAATGTATGGTTATACTGTATTTTCAGCAGTAACAAATTAATTATTTGACGAATAGGAAAAAACTCTATACTTTACACAATGAATGAAAGTTCTAGTATACTACCATAGTAGAAAGGAAAATTCAATTGCTGCTTACTAATGGGTCATTCCACGTCAAATCAACCACAAAAATGGGATTTTAACACCCACCATCTCGGATTTTGATGAAACTTGGTATACTTCCTTCCTTTGTGGTCATAAGCAACCCCCTAAATTTTTTTCTTTCTATCTCGATGCGTTTTGATTTTATAGCCTGTTGAAATTTTGCGATTTTACATTTTTTGTCATTTTCGTGACACCTAAACTGAGCTGGTGTTGTTTATGAAAAAAAATTATACCTGGGAAACTAATGGTTTAATCTTTTAAATTTTTTTTACAGAAAATGTGAAGACTTTGAGCATGCAAATAAAAAATACTACAATAGTCTTAGTCCATATGAATTTTTCAAAAAAAATTTCAAAATTGAAAATTTTGAATTTTTTTTGTCAAAAAAAGGCTTTGTCAAAATTTTAAATTTCAACATGAGGGTCGTCTTTAAAAATCATAATTTTTTTTTTACATGATCATGAATATGTGCTCTAATTTATCCCATAAAAATTATTTTGGGTATTTGAGGGATTCTACCCCCCCCCCCCCCTTTTAAAGGAGAAAAAACGTTAACGTTAAACATCATACAAACAAGCTCTTCCTCGAACTTAAAAACAGAATTGTCATCAATTACAACCAAAATTTAAACATGAAGTATGTTGAATATTCAACTCAAACCCATAAAAATTAATGTTAAAGGTTTTTTTTTTCAGTTGAAATAGTTTAAATTGAAGGAATTCTGGAAATAAGATATCATGAAATGTA
Organism: Uloborus plumipes; assembly: GCA_038373865.1. Lineage (NCBI taxonomy): Eukaryota > Metazoa > Arthropoda > Arachnida > Araneae > Uloboridae > Uloborus > Uloborus plumipes. The sequence goes on along the minus strand of JAXGGA010010073.1, from coordinate 14,696 downwards.
ATATTTGCATACAACAATTGACTCACACAGATTACTAGATTGTAGACAAGACAACTTTAAAATTAAAAGTTTAGCTTGACACTAATCCACTGATTATGTTATTTCTAGCACTTTCTGGATCCCCCCCCCCCCCCCATGTTCGAGACATTTTTTTCAATTACTTTTACTTCTGTGCAAAGAAAAATTCATCTTTTTTTTTCTTAAAATGACATTTTAGACCCTTTAAGAAACAATGGCCAACTTTTTGGTAATATTTTTTTAATAAGGTAAATTACCTTTCCTTCACTCATAGCAAAGTAAGATCAAATTAGTATACATACACATCTTTTATTTGATGAACTTTTGTCTTTAAAAAATGAAAAACCAAGGACTTAAAACAGTTCTTTTTCCTTCAGGCTTTAATGACATGCCCAATCATATATTTGTCTCCTCTTCAATAGATTTATGTTTTTTTTAATGAAAATTCAAAAGTAAATAAACATGTATCAGGAAAAAAACTACTTTTGTCCAGATTTTTTTTCTGGCTTTTGTGCCTCATCTACTGTTGGAGGTCTAAGCAGGTGCACTTCAAAAAGTGCAATGAATTGGAGGAAAAGGATACCTATAAAATATATCATTGTTTCAAAATAAAAATGACTTAAAACAAGGTACTGATCTTGATAAAATGAATGCAGCAGATGGAAGAGGAGTCAAGAAAAATAACTAATTTACACAAAAGCAGTTTTCAATCTCACTGCCATAATATAAACAACTTACTAAGTATAAACCATACAGCTTGCAGATCAGCTGGCTCAAGATGACAACTGATCCTTTTTATGAGCTAGTAAATTACTCTTAAAATTAGGGGGATAACAGGCAAATGTCATTTGTACAAATGCAAGCTTATTTGGAGCCATTTATGATCAGTTTTTTCTTTCTTTTTTTTTTTTTTAAGAATAAAAAGGATCAAGCAGTGAAAATATGAAACACTTAAGAAAACAGAACATTTTTAGAGGGGAAAGAGATTGTTGCAAATTGTAAACAGTTCTTTTCATGATTCTAATCTAATCGTTTTGAACTCATAATAATGATAAAGCAAAGTTAAAACAAACCTTTTCTGTTTTTTCCATTGGTTCAGAGTTAAATAAAAAAAACCAGGTTTTATTTTGATACTTCATTAAATGAATGAAACAAGTTCAGAGCTGCAAGTGGCTACTTTTGAATTTGTATTTCAGTCTGTCCTTTGCTTAGTTGCTTAGAGAAACCATTGCTGAACAAATATAGAATTTTACTTGTGTTTTCAACTAGATTGTGTTATAAAAAATGATTTAGTGTGAATGTATCTATATGCAGTGTAGGAAAATTAACTGCAAGTGAATGTCAGAAATTGATTTTCACTCATGAGAAAGGAATAAAGAATAGCAATTGTTTAAGTGAAGAAGAAAAATAATTATTGTGTGCAAGACTTGACAGTGAACTGGATTCAATTCAAAATATTTGTTTTCATCATGAAAATGTATTCTTGAAGAAGATTGATGTGGCGACACAAAGTCTGTAGTGATCCATTAAAAAGACATAAAGACAATCTATGGTATTTTGGATTGTTGTCTGAAGTCAACCAAGACGAAGGAGACCTTCTAGTAAAATTTTTACATCCAAATGGACCTTCCTCTTCACTTTACTGGCCTAGTTCTGTTGATATTTGTGGAATTCCATTTCTTCATGCACTCAGTGTTGTAGAACCACCACATACAATAACTGGAGGGACATACACCTTTTCTAATAAATAATGCTCTCAGTGGAAAGGAAAAGGAAAAACAGGCACATGTAAAAGGAATATCAGAATTATAAGCTGGTATTTACAGAATCTATAATATTTTGGGTTAATTGCTTAGTTTTAAATTAGAATTGTATGAAAATTTCATTTTCATGTTAAATTTTCAATAATTTTCAGAAGGTGATATACATTTCATTGCGAGATAACCATAAATTTAAATTAACGCAAAACCACAAAATTTTCAATTACTAAAAAAAGTACAAACTATTTTTAATGGCAAAAAAAGATTTTTTGCGGTTAATTAAAACTATAAAAATTGAGCCATTAATTTTTATAGAGCATAAACTCTCATTTTAAGAAAAAGAAAGATGAATTTTTCTTTGCCCAGAAGTAAAAGTAATTGAAAAAATGCCTCACAGTAATTTTTTTTTCCAAACATGGGGGGGGGGGGGGGGGGATCAATAAGTGCTAGAAATAGCATTATCAGTGGATTAGTGTCAAGCTAAACTTTTAATTTTAAAGTTGTCTTGACTACAATCTAGTAATCTGTGTGAGTCAATTGTTGTATGCAAATATTAAATTTCATGATATCTTATTTCCAGAATTCCTTCAATTTAAACTATTTCAACTGAAAAAAAAACCTTTAACGTTAATTTTTATGGGTTTTATTTGAATATTCAACATACTTCATGTTTAAATTTTGGTTGTAATTGATGACAATTCTGTTTTTAAATTCGAGGAAGAGCTTGTTTGTATGATGTTTAACGTTAACGTTTTTTCTCCTTTAAAAGGGGGGGGGGGAGAATCCCTCAAATACCCAAAATAATTTTTATGGGATAAATTAGAGCACATATTCATGATCATGTAAAAAAAAAATTATGATTTTTAACAATGACCCTCATGTTGAAAATTAAAATTTTGATAAAGCCTTTTTTTGACAAAAAAAATTCAAAATTTTCAATTTTGAAATTTTTTTTGAAAAATTCATATGGACTAAGACTATTGTAGTATTTTTTATTTGCATGCTCAAAGTCTTCACATTTTCTGTAAAAAAAATTTAAAAGATTAAACCATTAGTTTCCTAGGTACAATTTTTTTTCATAAACAACACCAGCTCAGTTTATGTGTCATGAAAATGACAAAAAGTGTAAAATCGCAAAATTTCAACAGGCTATAAAATCAAAACGCATCGAGATAGAAAGAAAAAAATTTAGGGGGTTGCTTATGACCACAAAGGAAGGAAGTATACCAAGTTTCATCAAAATCCGAGATGGTGGGTGTTGGGGTGTGGTTGAACTGACATGGAATCACCCTAATATTATTCATTCAAAATCATTTTAATATAAACAGTGTTTACATTAAAATTACTTGTTAAATTTCAATCTTGTTGCTTTTCAATATTTTCAATATTCTTTAAATCTTATGACACATTTATTAACCTTATTATTAATCCATTTGAATATGAAACTAATGGGGGGAGAGGGTTGATATTCAGCACTCCTAAATATACAAAGTCAATTAACTGCTAAATATTTTTAAATATGCTGCTTAAAAAAATTATTCTCATAACACAAATACGTTAGAGAGAAGAAGAGTAACATTCTATTTAAAGAAAACACTTAGATACAGTGGAGCCCTGTTAATTCAAGCACGCTTGAAACAAATTACTACTGAGACAAACTACATTAGAGACCCAATTGTTTGTTGTTGATTGTTGTTTGGATAAGGCAGGCTATGAATAAGAGGAATCGATTTAAAAGGCCCCTTAGAGTTTGCTTTAACAAGGTTTGACTGTATTAAACTTTATAGTACAGGGCCCAATCCAGGATTTTTATCTTACTACCTATTTTTGTGAATATATTTAATCATCATCCTGTTTTTGTGAATATAGTTAATCGTCATCCTTTTTTTGTGAATATACTTCTTGTTCACTATTTTTCACAGCACATTTTAAGTTATTTAATTTTGAACAAAAACTGATATCATTGTTACATTTATAATCATATTATTAAATAATACAAAAATAACTTACATTGTTAAAAAAAATTATAAATTACTAACACCATTAAAAAGACTAATGCTAAAAAAAAAGTAATAACATGCCTGAGTAATTGTGAAGACTATTTTTCTTCCTTTCATAAGAGTAAACAATCTTAAATTCCACTTATCAATAGAAATAAAATAAGTGTTCCAGTTCATTCTTGAATTTTCCTTTTATTTATATACATTTTCTATCACTGAACAGCTAGGAAAGGAATAAAAATGCAAATTAATCCACTATTCATTTAAATGCCCAAAATGAGTTTCTCAAATGATATATTTGTTTATATATATATGTTAAATATATTCTATATTCTATGGTAAAGAAATCATATAACTTTTAGCTTATTTGAAGGAGTGGGACAAAAATTAGTTAATAAGGGCATGTAACTTTTTTTTTCTTTTAAAATGATCTTTCCTGCATTAAAAAAATTAAAATGATAAATAAAACTAATGTATGCGATGTAAACAATGGACGCCTCAGCCGTCGCTTCATTTCAGTTCGTTCCGTTCGACACCGTCTTCAGTAATAACTTCATTTTACTTCGCTAACTCGGAAATGCCGCTAGTAGTGGAGCAAAGGAAAACGCATTCGATGGGAAGTCCCCGGAATTTCGTCAAAATACTTTTTTTTCCGACCATTTTTTTCAACAATCTTTGTGAAGGTACCGCTTTTTATTTAGAATGATTTAAGATGCCGATTTTTTCTGTAATTATTGAGAAGGTTTCATTTTTATTATTTTATTTTTGTGAAAGTACCATTTTTGTTATTTTATTTTTGTGAAGGTACCGTTTTTATTATTTTATTTTTGTAAAGGGTACCGACAAACGGTACCAAAATCGGCCTGCATTGGGCCCTGTAGTAGGTATATTTTAATTTTCATAATTTTACACCATATATGAACTATTAAATTTTGTTCAACACTAGAGATGTACAAAGTAGCACTTTGGCTGAGGAGAATGAGGGCTCAACCTTTCACTACTCTGCCGAATACCAAGTTACCAAGTACCTGGGGTATGAGTTGTTGCATCACAATTCAAACTACAATGATTTGAATTATAAAAATATTTGCATAGCATATTTCATTTTAGACTTTTTTAAAAATATTTCTATACACAAAGTAACCAACCTTTTTTTTACTGTTATAAAAGTGACTTAATTTTACTTCTATGGATTGTTACCACTATGCTAAACATTTAAATACGCAAAACAATGGTAAAAAAATTTGCAATTTAAGTTTTCAAATGATTCTAATTCTAAATTAGTTAAAATATGATTTAAAGGTTTTTCTTAATCAAGATATGAATATTCATCTTAGAGATCACTTAGACCAGGGGTGGCCAACCTTTTTAGGGAGAGTGCCACTATCTGGGGAGAAAAGGCTCAGCGGTGCCACTTTCCAACAAACTGGAACTCTTAAAGTTAAAAATAGATTATTTGTAGGCTGACTATATGTAATTGTTATTCAAATAAAATATTTTTTTCTCTAAACTCTGAGTAATTGAAATTAAAATGATAATAAAGATAAGAGAAGTTCGAACTTAAGAGTTATCGTTAATAAACACTTTTATAGGTTCTGTCAGTTGGGATACGCTTAAAATAGAAACAAACATGAAACATTTAATTCTAAAAATTATACAATCTGTAAAAAAATATTTGTTAAGAAACGTATTTTAAACCAAATTTACAACAGCACCAGAAGGCATAAAGTGTCGAAATAAGAAAAAATTTCTGTTGGTACAAATTTCTATATAACGCGGATGACTCTTTTGAAGTAAGCTCTTATATCTGATTGTCGATGCAAAACATCAGTAATTCCGATTTGGATTTCAGGAGGGTAACAAATAGTTTCTGTCAAAGAAATAGACAAAGAATTGGAAAAGATCAGTATTTTTTTATCGTCTTGAAAATCATCAAACCTAACACTGAATGAATACATAAAATAAATGTAAACTTTTCTCCATATATCATTGGAAAATTATCAAATTGGGGTTACTACTTTAAGTATTAATTTTAAAATTTTCATTCTTTTTTCTCCAAAGTAGAAGGAAAGAAATTAAAGTTTCATGATAAAAAAAACGTAGATGGCCTTTTCTGACTTAGGAAACTTTTTTCTGTACTACCTGAAACTTAAATGCCTGATAAAAAGGAATGAAATAGCTAAACTCAATTGCTAATCTTCAGTCCTAAGTTACAAGACTCATTGCTTTCCTTTCAGATATTTTAAAAAACACACTCCCTAAAATTCTAAATTCTTAGGACTATTTTTTCTTTGGATAGCTATTGCACATTCCAATAAAATAGTAACTTGCCATATTTTTCTTTTTTCCTGGAAAAAGTTCACAAAACATTCATAGGTCTATTTCGTATTTTGTTAATACAGTGAACTCTACAGGGCCACCAACAGAGGAAAAGTATCATTCCTTGGCATAAGGAGTTTGTGATAGATAATTCAATGACACTTTTGAAGTTTTTTTTCCCGAAAAATTTTCAAGTAATGTAACAAAAACAATTTAAGGGTCTTCATTTGTGCAACCATACCGCATTTTGCTCAATCTGGTTTCTTAATTTTAGTTACAAAGTTAACTTTTTTTTTTTTTTTAATTTCATCACCTATAGCTGAAACTATTGCAGATCAAGAATCCATTCTTCAGCATAGAAAGTTTCATTCGTGTTACGAACAAATATGCTTTACAAAGCATTGTCTGTAGTGTCAAATTTCGTTGGATGTCCGAAGCTAACGCTAAGTACTTTGCAATATTGTAGTTGCAATTTGTAAGCCAGCCTCAGATAGTTAATCGCAGTGGCGGATACAAGAGAGGGGCGATGGGGGCGATCGCCCCTCCCTTGACGGACTCATCTTCAACAGTTTTTCGACTTTGAAGTTCAAAAAAGGCAATTTTAGATGATCTTCGATGATACTATGAGAAGTGGTTGGGATTCGGGGCTCTGATCTGGATTTTTTTCGAAATTGAAGACAGAAACATTTGTAATAAACATGTGTTAACCAGGATATGTGGTAAAAAAAAGGGGGTGGGGGAAGATAGAACCAAAACAATCGCCCCTCCCTTGGAACATTTCTGGATCCGCCCTTGGTTAATCGTCATAACATCATTATATTTATCAGTGTAGGGGTTTCAGTTTTTGGCAATGTTTTTGAGATCGACATTCCCCCCTCAATTTTAGATTTTTTTCAAAAAGTCTTCGCGTGCCACTGTTACTGCTCTGCCGTGCCACATTGTGGCACGCGTGCCGCGGGTTGGCCACCACTGACTTAGACTAACCAAGGGTAAGTTATGTAACACTAATACTATGTGATATAGAAAAGGTAGTTACAGCCAAGTACCCAAATGCTCATTCATGCCTTTAGCATAGTAGACAGGACCTTAGACATAGCTAACTTTTACTCTGTACTGATTTTATAAGGATATATTTGTTTAATAAATACATAGAGTACACAGGGGTGATAGTGAGTCAACATCAAAAACCCTGAAAGTGTAAGACTTGCTAAGTAGGTAGTGCTTTGGCACTTGCTAAGTAGGAAAGCAAGAAAATGAACAAAAGTTAAATCATGGAAAAGCATTCTGTGAAACCCCGAATCTGAATACTTATTTAGAAAACCCTGAAATCAGGGATAGCCCCTGAAAACTACCACCTCTGATATAATTGTATTTTATGAAAAACGCAATTGTCAGTTTATTAAAAATTTTGTTACCTTGAATATTGAACAATAATCGATTTTTAAACCGACTCCGTATTGGTCATGTACTTTTTCAGAATTGATCCAAATACCGAGTACTAAGCAGTTGGCCGAGTATCGATTATTTACCGAGTACTTGGTTTGACAATAGTTTAAAGTAGAGTGCAAAAAAATCAGATTTATTTGATTTAAATCAGATTCCTTTTATTTAAATCAGATTTTTTGATTTTTTCAAAAAGGACTTTAGAAACTTTTGCTATAAATTAGTTTACGGTTATAAATATTACTAAGCTTAAAATTGATCATAACTATCAATTTTGAAAGACTTAAAAGCATTTATAACATGATGTAAACTCAATTTAATACAAATGCATATATGATTCAAATCAAATGTACTATAGATGGCATAGTAGTACGCTATAAATACATAACAGAGGAAATTAGACAACAAGACTTTTGGCACATGTGTTTTTGATATCTTCCATAAGTAGACTTCTTTTTAATTGAAAATTGTTTTTTTTTTTTTAATTTTTAAACCATTTGAATGAAATCGCGACTTAAATCACTGCTTTAAATCAACCGATTTAAATCGTTTGATACCCTGGTTTGAACCAAACAAACCTAGCTTTAAATGTTATGAGAAAAACTGCACCGTGTTTACGTTCATTACAGTATGAAGACAGTGCCTTAAATGTTCTAAGTAAAAAAAAAAATCTACAGTGTTCAAGCCTGAAAAAAAGAGTGAATTTAAATCATTATTAGAAAAAAATTGTACCACCTGTTTTAATTATTCAGAATGCTAAATATATTTCACCAGAACTAAATATATAAAGACCTATCAGGTTAAGAACGTGTTATGTCATCCGTTAAATTCAAAAGTGATTATTTACTTTCAAAATTAGAGACTTTTACTAATTTTGTACTGGTATCTTAAACAATGACATGTTAATTTCTTAATGCGAGCAAAACACTTACTATTTGGAACAAACAGTTCAATTAAATGGAACAAATTCACCGGTCGACAGTTCTTTGTTACACAAAATCTTCACAACCACATGCACTCCAAATCAAAACAAGAAAGAAAATTACTGTTGCCAAATTGAAATCACTTGAAAATAAGAACAAACTTTCTAATGGCCTCCCTCGATTTGACACTTAATAAGGACACATGACGTCACATAAAGTGGAACTTCGCAGGGTTTTGGCAAAACATTCGACTTGCTCGCAGCTGCGTTTTTCTTTCACTAAGGCAGGGATTCAAGTGAAACAGCACTGCGATCGCTTCTAATTGCAATCGCTACTGGAAGTGAATTACATTATCATCAACTTAACTTGGCATGACGTCACTACGGGTGGAGCCAATAAGAGCTCAGGCAGGGATTCAAGTGAAACAGGCAATCGCAAATTACAATCGCGACTGGAAATGAATTGCATTAGAACGTTTTTTGATAAAAACATCGTGACGTCAGCGTGACGTTTGCCTATGAAAAACGAGCTAGATAAAACGTCACAGCCTACTTGGCGAATAAGAGGAGATCGCTGAGTGCTTGTGAGCTCTTATTGGCTCCACCCGTAGTGACGTCATGCCAATTTAAGTTGATGATAATGTAATTCACTTCCAGTAGCGATTGCAATTCGAAGCGACCACAGTGCTGTTTCACTTGAATCCCTGCCTAAGGCTAAGGCCCTTATATAGACGAGCCGACGCATCAAGATTAAGTTTCACCCAAGGAGATTAAAGAGGAGGAGCTAAATCTCTGCTATCTAAAAGTGGCAACGAATTCTCACCCGCCGACAGAGGGCGTTAGCTGAAACGCTCCCTATCTCCTACGGGAATCAATGTAAATGATACTGAATCTGTCATCTTTTTAAATGCTGCTATGGGGAAGAAATTTTTTTTTTCAACTGGATTTTGGTGTAAATCTTCGATTGACATTATGAATTAAATATGATTTTCCTCCCACGAAAATAGGTGCCGTATTCTTTGAGAAATAGGTTTAATCGAATGCACTTACCAAGATGCCAAATCTGTCAGAATCTGTCATTTTTTAAAGACTGCTGTTGGCAAGAATATTTTTTTTAATTGGAATTTTGCTCAAACCATCGATTAACATTATGAACTAAATATATTTAATAAATATATTTAAACTAATAATTATTTTGTCTACTAAATATATTTAATTGATAACATGATAACAAAATTAAATACTGACATAATTAATTTTTTGCCGCATGCTTAATTTATCAACAATTTACAGAACTAATTCTCAGCAAAAATTATATCGTACAATGCAAAGAAAATGTCACATACAGTCGCATATATGTCAAATTTGGCAAGTAGCTAGATGCCGTCAATTAAACATCTTTGTTTAATTGGCAACAAGTTGTTTCTGAGGGAACAAGGCAGGATACTGTTTTGGATCTTGTTTTCTGCAATGTTGAAGGTTCTGTACAGGCATTATGTGTAGGGGAGCATATTGGGGATAGTGACCACAACAGCATTAGGTTTGGGATTAAGTTTGATATGCACAAAGACAAAAATTTTAGGTTTGTACCTAATTTCAGAAATACTGATTTTGTCGCACTCAGGCAGAGTTTGAAAGCGGTTTTTTTCATCAGGTTTGGACAATAGCGATGTAAATTTGCAGTGGACAGAGTTTAAGGAAAAACTAGCAAAAACAGTTGGAGATTTTGTTCCTTTTAGGAGAAAAGGGGTAAACACAAAAATTTGGCCCATGTGGTTCACTAGGGAAACTAAGGATGCTCTAAACCGTAAGCAAGCTGCTTTTCGTCGATTAAAAGAAACTGGTCACAGCGCAGACAGGCTACAGTATTGTGAGGCTAGGCGTAGTTTTAAGTATTTGGTACGGTTTCAGAAAAAAGAATTGGAACAAAAGCTGGCAGATAATATTGACAGGAATCCAAAGGAGTTTTTTGCATACGCAAATTCTGGGAAAGTTCGAAATAGTCAAATTGGGCCACTAGTAGATGAGCATGGAAATTTAATTCAGAATGATGGTGATATAGCAAATGTTCTAAATGACTTTTTTTCCAGTGTTTTTAACGATAACTGTATCTCAACAGTTGACACAAGCAAGACACAAGCTACTACACAGCTTGAGGACTTTGTATTTTCGAGGGAAGACGTATTACTTTATTTAAAAAAAATTAAAACCACAAAAGCTCCGGGACCAGATAATATTTATCCAAAAATTCTAGTAGAATGTGCAGAGGAATTAGTTGACGCTATAGTTAATATATTCAATGCTTCGTATAACTCAGGGATAGTGCCAGAGGACTGGAAACTAGCTAACATTACACCACTCTTCAAGAAAGGGTCTAGAGGTAATGCAGGAAATTATAGGCCTGTGAGTCTGACTTCAGTGGTATGTAAAATTTTTGAAACATTGATCAAAATTAAGATTATGAATTCCTTAGAAAATAATGGGCTGTTGAGTAGTTTGCAGTATGGTTTCAGAAAAGGTAAATCGTGTGCTACTAATTTATTACATTTCTACGACAAGGTTACCTTGGCTTTAGATAGCAAAAAATGCGTAGATGTTGTTTACATAGATTTTCAAAAAGCTTTCGATAAGGTACCGCATGTAGCACTACTCAGTAAATTAGCTGGTATAGGGGTAGGAGGTAAAATTCTAGTTTGGGTTAGGAATTGGCTGACAGGAAGGAAACAAAGAGTAGTTGTTAGGGGTAACTATTCTAAATGGAGTGAGGTTTTAAGTGGGGTTCCCCAAGGATCAGTTTTAGGTCCCCTTTTGTTTATTATTTTTATGAATGACATTCATGAAAATGTTTCTGGAAACATGAATTGTTTTGCCGATGATGTCAAACTTATGGGGGTTGTAGAAAATGATGAACAAATAAATCAGCTGCAACAGGATTTGGATCATATTACTAAATGGGCAGACAAGTGGGGTATGGCAGTTAATGTTGGGAAATGTCAAGTGCTGCATTTCGGTCACGGAAATAAGCATACAAGCTATTATTTACAGGGTTCAGTCATTAGTAGGGCAGATAATGTTATGGATCTAGGTGTCTTAATAAATCAGGATTTCAAGTCTAGTCAACAGTGCAGCATAGCTAGTAACAAAGCCAATAGGATGCTTGGGTTTATTAATAGATCTATTTCAAACAAATCTAAGAAGGTTCTTCTGCCTCTATATAGAAGTTTGGTGAGACCTCATTTGGAGTACGCAGTTCAGTTTTGGTCTCCTTATCTGAAGAAAGACATTAATTTATTGGAAAGGGTACAAAGAAGGGCTACAAGGTTAGTAAATGGGTTTTCTAATTTAGACTATGATTCCAGACTTAGAATGCTTAATATGTATAGTCTTGAGCGAAGGAGAGCCAGAGGGGACATGATTCAGTTGTTTAAATTTATTAAAATGAATGATGTTACGGGGTTAGATTTTCGCACGGAAAGCAGGACAAGGGGTCATTGTTTTAAGCTGTTTAAATCTCAGGCTAATCTTGAAATTCGAAAAAATTACTATTTTAGCAGGGTGGTGGGAACTTGGAACAGCTTACCGGAAGAGGCGGTAAAGAGCAATGGAGTAGATGGCTTTAAGAGGGCCATTGATCTTCATTGGGGTCTTTAAAATTGACTAGGACCAGCCAAGTTGGGCCCAGAGCCTGCTGCTGGTCGCCACATTTGTATTTGTATTTGTATTTCTTAAAAAATACGGCAAAATTTCAGTGGGATCAAAGTCATATTTAGTTCATAATGTTAATCGATGGTTTACACCAAAATCCAGTTGAAAAAAAAAAAAAAATTCTTTCCCATAGTAGCATTCAAAAAGATGACATATTCAGTATCATTTACATTGATTCCCGTAGGAGATAGGGAGCGTTTGAGCTAGCGTCCTCTGGCGGCGGGTGAGAATTCGTTGCCACTTTCAAACTCGCGCATCCGTAGAACATTTCTATCCTTCTTTCTACTCCGTGGTTTCACCACATTGAATCCAGCTCGTGCTATTTCTTTCTGCCGATTGATGAGTGGTTGTCTTTTCTGGCAAAGTTATTGCGTTTTGGTAAATTTCCAGTGTGCAAAATAGGAAGCGGCATGTGAGTTCGGCAAAGTTTGGCGTTGTCCGAAAGTTTGCTTTGGTAACCCTACTTCGAAACAATGAAAAATGGAAGTAAAAGTAAATAAGTTGGATGTTGGATTCAAAGTGGTGAAACTTAAGCTTGATGCTTCGGACTGTCTATATAGCGGCTCTAACTAAGGCCGGAATTCAAGTGAAACACGGACGATCGCAACTCACCATTGCAGTCGCAAATTCCCAAATTTGGATTCAAGTGAAACGTTACAATCGCTACGAGATGCTATTCTATTGTAATTCGACTTCGATTGAAATTGCGATCGCCTCGAAGCGATTGCAATATGGTGCTTCACTTGAATTCGGCCCACAGATGTTTTAAAAAATATGCATCCAACGCAACATCAATGTGATGAACCAATTTCAGAAAAAATAATTTTATTCCTTTGAAAACCATCGTTACTACTTTTAAACATAAGTTTTGAAGTCGACGCAAAAACGATAGAAACTATTGAAAATTAATAACAGAATACTTGCATTATTGCATAAATATGTGGTTGTCAATACAATAAATGCGAATGCGAGTGGCGGGTCATTTTCCACCGCATTTCATTTCGAGACAGAACTGCGCTCACACGTATATCATTATGGCTCCTCCATTTAAAAGACTGCGAGTGTTATACTTACTTTACCTTCGCAGAAAAAGAAAACAAATGAACAAATGATATTGAGTGCATATGATATTCACAGCTTTATAACATTACCACCTTGTTTACTAAGAACAAAACGCATATTATCTGCTGGCGCTGCAGAGCAAAAAATGGCGAATCTATTCGCTAAGCGCGCCAATACTCTCAAAGGGTTACCAACTTACCATAGAACTTTTTAAACAGTTCGCCTTGGTGTAGTAGCAATATTGTAGTTTTGTTTTGTTTTCGTAGTTGTAGTGTTTTATATCCCCACTAGCCGGGTACCCGGCCCTGCCCGGGTTTCTGTGGGTGTAGGGTGGTTTAGTGAAACTCATTCATAAATTTCCCAACACTAAAGTGCATATCTATAAACATAATGGCTACTTCTGTAAACAATGGCTATGTTATGGATAAACTATAAAAAAAAAATAATGCAAGCTAAAAAAAATAGCAAGCTACAAATAATGTTTGAGTAAATAGGAAATGTTATAAGATTGGTATATTAAAATAAATATATATTTACAGTATCAATCGCACTGAAATTAACCATTTTCAAATATTGCTCGTTAAATAAGTCCCATTATTAGTTTCTATCCTCGTGACAACATTGGTGAGGTGAAAACATCTTATGTACCTAATTTAGAAATTTTTTTGACTCTAACTATTGCCAAAATCAATTTTTTTTTTTCACCCGTTAGCGACTGTTGGCTCAGATAAATATAAAAATCCTTAGAAGGCAATAAATTCCATACTTACTCCAGAGAAGCCTTGGTTCAAAATTTTCAATATGTACAATCAATATTGTTGCTGCATAGCACCAAATTTGTGCAACAATGGGTTGAAAATTTAATCATTTAATGGGGAAATGACATAAAATTAACTGTTTTCCATAATAACTATTTTAAACTGAGCTTTTTAGAAATAAATTATAGCTTATCCTGCTCTCTGTTACTGTAGCTATCTACGGTGAAAAAATGGTTAAAATCGGTCCAGTAGTTTGGAAGATTACCCCGGACATACGTTTTCAAAAGTAGTCTTTTATGTATATAGATTTCGTTGTTATGAGGATTAGGTCTGCGATGAAAAAACTGCTGCATATTTAACTAGTGGTTTCAACAGTAGTGAACTCTACACCGACTCATTTATGCGCCCTTTTCACTTATACGATGATTTTAAATGGTGCCAGCACATTTCATAGCAAATAATGATAGTATCAATCGTTTATGCGTCGCTCTAAAGGTAAATATTTCACTCATGCTCCGAATTTTCCTAAAAATGAGCGCAAAAAATTATTTTATTTAAAAAATAAGCATTATTCTTCACTTTCCTCTTTATATCCTTCGCATATTGCCCACGGAAGGCATTTTTTCCGCATGAACTAGAGCGGAGAGGAGCAATTATTGTCCGTTCAAATTTAGAAGGCACTTGGAGTGGAACTGATCTAAGTTTGAAG